>OX465113.1:7942550-8144569 GCA_949987565.1 Luidia sarsii
AAATGATTTCGTGCGCACGAAATAATTTCGTGATCAAAGAATAAATTATTTCGCTCAGTGTATAAGCCGCTCGGTTTATAATCAACGTATAAAATCACGGTACTTGTTTACTCGTGTCTGCACATTCAAAGAACCAACACCCACTTGCAGCACTGAGACCGAATTGGTTAGGGTAGCGTGTTTGACCCCACCCACACCCACACACAAGAGGTTGGGCAAAACACTGGGTGTACACGTCGTGTAGAGCAAAATGTTCAGCTTGGTGCAATAACTTACTCTCTTCTACGAAGATCTTACTGTTAAGATGCTTTCAGGAACTTTTTTCTTGAGGTTCGAACTTACCACTTTGTGAGGGTTACATTTCTCTGCCGCTTCGGTTGGGACCTTCTTGCATTGATCATCGTCTGGTCTATCGATATTCATGAGCACCGGGTCCATGTGTTCACTGAGAACTGTACAGCTGCACTATCGCAGCTGTCCACACTTTAATCGTGTTGCCTCGTAAGAAAAGCTATCTAATCGCGGCTGTCAGATTTTCTGGCGGGAAACCAATTTGGCAGGATATGCCGTGCGTGCGAGACCATGATGCTGCTGAATTTGTGATGGACATCGCGCGTATAGTCTATATGGTCGGGGGTTTATAACCGACACCCTGTAAACGCCACGATGAGTCAGCCTGTGATTCATCTGTCAACTCCCCAACCAGGTCATCGGGGCCGCGACTCATTTTAAGGGTCAGCTTTGTAGTGCCAACCGATTTTGATAGGGCGACACTGCCTTGTCAATACTTCTAAACAGCATAATTATAGCCTGATATTTAAACGGGCATTGTTGTTTGTAATGTACCCTTTATTCAAGCAAGCGGGTTGTACCAATTTGCCTTTCTAATAACTTTGTCCTTGTGTGGGGTTGTACTAGCCGTATGGCATAATGCCAATGGAGGAAATACTTGGTATTACGCTATAGGTGAGCCTGCTTGGCTCTGCATAATCCTTATAATTCACATGAACACGTTCAGGAAACCTCTAATAAACAGTCGTGAGATTGTCAGCCATGAATCGAGTCTAACGTGAACACGTTTGGCATAGTCGCAGCCTGCACATACAAACAATCATCACAAAAATAGCCTAGGCCTAATTACTTACAAAAAAAGTAAGCCTTAATAGTTCAACTGTGGTTTGCAACAAACGTTCAAATACAAGCTGGCTAAAATACCTTTTTAAGCTGAGCCCCCAAGACAACACTAAACCTACGTTCTACCATTCGTCAAACGTTGTTCACATCCACTCAACAGAGCGGTTGACCCGATCGCGACTTGTTGTCTGATTTCAATGATTTGTATTATTTTGCGAATATATACCTACCTTTCAATTCAGAGAACGGAAGGTTTGGTCACTGATGGCTCCGATTTTGGCTCGTGATGTATAGAATTAGAAGTCTTCACGGAGAGATGAACTGTTTCCTGAGTTCTGCCTGTTCACCTACAGCACAGTGCAGATTACATTATGGCTTAATAGGGGAAGACCTAGACCTAGCTCGATCTAGACGCCTGTTTCGGACACGGCCTCAGCCTTCGTTCCGCCGGTTAGAGTCCCCCAGAGCGGCTAGTTCCGGTTAGTACAGTAGTTCCGGTTAGAGTCCCTCTATTCTGTTGGTGTGGCTGTTGAGTTTGAAAGGCTCATGCACTCCCTTCAACTGGAGTGAAACTTACCATAGAATGTCTATGTGGTCATAATAATATCCACTTTTAAAAACGTAGTCACATGAATGAGTGAAAATTCATCAGATGGAGTTGCATGAAGTTATTAGTATTACTGTAAAATGATATTTCATAAACTTTATCATTCACGCCTGTAGTAATTAATTTTTCACTCCAGGGAATAACGTGGAACAGTAAAACTGACCAATCAGTTGCCAGAATGCCATTCTGTGACATCAAGCCGACCAAGTGAACTATAGTATCTTTGATAGAGCTACAGGGGCCCATAGGACTCTAGTTCCAGTTAGAGTGCCTACTCTAGTTCCGGTCTTTCAAGGGCGCCCTCATGCAACTTCATCCAGCGTACCAAGCCGTGCGTAGCGTGCAGCACCAGACTGAACCTGGCCCTAAATTTGGGCCTGAATTTCGGCTGGCCTGCCCGTAAAGGGCTACGGTGTCCCATGATTGACACACACTATTTGAACTGAGTTTTTGATAGTTTAAAAATAAAAATAAGAGAGAAATTGTACTGCAACGTTGTGATAACATAATTCTATACACAATCAACTTGAATACTTGTTTTGTTTTTATCCAAAAAACCTATATTTTCCTGACAAAATGAATATCCAGGATTTGTCTTCAAAATAAAACGAATCTGGAATACTCCTCTTTTTGAAAAGTGAATGTACCCTACGCATTTCAATAAAACCTATCAAATTGGATATCATCTGAAAGAGTACAAGTTTCTTCAGAGGATGTAGGCGTTTTCAATTTAATTGATGCAACCGTTCTTTCAGCCTAACAAATTTAACCTTGACCAAAATCCACTTTCGGTCAGAAACTCGCTATACGCTAATCTATTCATTAAATTTTTGCTGAGAGTTACAAATACTCCTCTTTTGGAAAAGTGAGTGTACCCTACGCATTCCACTAAAATCTATCAAATTGGATATCATATGAAAGAGTATAAGATTCTACAGAGGGTATAGGCGTTCCCGATTTAATTGATGCAACCATTCTTTCAGCCATATATATGTAACATCGACCGAAATCCGCTTTCGGTCATAATCTCGCTATACGCTAATTTATGCATTTTGCTGAGAGCTCGAAATACTCCTCTTTTGGAAAAGTGAGTGTACCCTACGCATTTCAATAAAACCTATCAAATTGGATATCATCTGAAAGAGTACAAGATTCTACAGAGGATGTAGGCATTCCCAAATTAATTAATGCAACCGTTCTTTAACCTTGACCAAAATCCACTTTCGGTCAGAAACTCGCTATACGCTAATTTATTCATTTTGCTGAGAGTTCCAAATACTCCTCTTTTGGAAAAGTGAGTGTACCCTACGCATTCCACTAAAATCTATCAAATTGGATATCATATGAAAGAGTACAAGATTCTACAGAGGATGTAGGCGTTTCCGAGTTCATTGGTGCATCCGATCATTCAGCCTAACAAATTTAACCTTGACCAAAATCCACTTTCGGTCAGAAACTCGCTATACGCTAATTAGGGCCATATGCATTTTGCTGAGAGCTCGAAATACTCCTATTTTGGAAAAGTTAGTGTACCCTATATACGCATTTCAATAAAACCTATGAAATTCATCTGACAACTAATTTAACATTGGCGTATAGGCATTTGACAAAAAGAACAACTTTGACTTCACTCTCGGTCAAAAACTATTTCATTTTTGAATGGCACCTGTGCACCATTGTTCATAACAACATTGATACTCCAAATTGCCTAATCCGCTTTGGTATATTTTATAATGATGTGTGTCAACCAAGATACAACATGTTTTCTCATGGCATTTTAGGCCTATACTTTTTTTTCCAAAATTAATTCAAAAACAGCCAAACAGCCAGAGGAGTGTGATCAGGATAGACTGCCAGTATTGTGTTACAGGGAATTTATTGTAATTTTCAATTGAACACGCACAACCTTGCGAATTTCATCTGATGGGTTGAAGGTTTCCGCATGGGTCCACTCTCAAACAATAATCCCACTTGACTAACACTGCGTTTACACTTGATCCTGCGAGGAGGATCAGATCCTGCGGTCACGAAGGATCTGATCCAGTGCCGCGTTTACACTGGATCCTGATCCCGCGTTGATCGCGCGTGGAGCAGCGGAAGCGCTCTCCAAAGGTTATCCACATAGGTCAGTAGTCATGCGCAGTAGAACGTCAGCCCGGCCATGACGCGCGAAATCCGATGGACTCTTGCAACGGTACAACCTCTATGCATACATGTGTACATGTACAGTACATGTACATGTACATGTACTGTACATGTACTGCACACATGCACGTGCACACGTACATTGTTGAACATCGCTGTGTTTCTGGTGGTACCGTCCAATTTCGTTAATATTTCCTCACTGGCCCAGATATATAAAAATAACTTCAATTCTTCATCGGTCCACAGCCGTCCGCGCACTGTGTCCGTCGCCATTTTGCAGCTACCGTGCTGTATGCGGATACCAGTTTCTCACCCCCCCCCACCCACAAGACCACACACACACGACCCTGTCTAGTATCGGTTACCAGCGTAAAGTTGGACAGATTGTTTGCCGAGTGTACAGTACATGTACATGTACATGTACGTGTACGTGTACATTGTGTGTACATGTACATACGTACATGTACTGTACACTGTACAATGTACATGTATATGTACTGCACACGTACACGCAAGATGCTCGTTTTCGCGCATTTTTCCAGGCATGGGCCGGATGTGGTCGCTGAAAACCGCAGGATCAGATCCCGCGTTGCGTTTACACTTGCATGTTGATCCCGCACGCGGGATCAGACCCGGATCTGATCCTTCCCGAGAGGTGGATCAGATCCCGGGATCTGATCCTGATCGCGCGAGCGTTTACACTTGCGTTGATCGTCCTTTGATCGCCCTTTGATCGCCCTCGCGGGATCTGATCCACCTCTCGGGAAGGATCAGATCCGGGTCTGATCCCGCGTGCGGGATCAACATGCAAGTGTAAACGCAACGCGGGATCTGATCCTGCGGTTTTCAGCGACCACATCCGGCCCATGCCTGGAAAAACGCGCGAAAACAAGCATCTTGCGTGTACGTGTGCAGTACATGTTCAGTGTACGTGTACATGTACATGTACTGTACAGGTGTACATGTACATGTACAGTACATGGTGTACAGTACTGTACATGTACATGTACACTGTACACTGTACATGTACATGTACATGTACATGTACACACAATGTACACGCACGTACGTACGTACGTACGTACACTCGGCAAACAATTTGTCCAACTTTACGCTGGTAACCAATACTAGACAGGGTCGTGTGTGTGGTCGTGTGGGTGGGGGGGGGGGGGGTTGAGAAACTGGTATCCGCATACAGCACGGTAGCTGCAAAGTGGCGACGGACACAGTGCGCGGACGGCTGTGGACCGATGAAGAATTGAAGTTATTTTAAGACATCTGGGCCAGTGAGGAAATACTAACGAAACTGGACGGTACCACCAGAAACACAGCGGTGTTCAACACCATTTCAGAACTGGGAACAAATCCTCCATCTTGATCGTACTTTCAGTGTCAGTTGTCAACATGCAACGCGGCAAGCTGGTACACAGCTGCATGTAGTGTGCACGTACGTAATGTACACAATATACGTGTACACGTGCATGTGTGCAGTACATGTATCCTCCTATAAGTTAACCGGTTTTCGACGATATAAGGACCTTTCTTCAAACTGAACAATGTGGACGAAAGTATCACACTAAAAGAGTTCTCAGTCACTTTCTCCACACCACAGACAATACAATAATAAAAAATTATTTAAAAAAAATTATATAAGCGAGACGCCCTATAGGAGGCTCCATAGTTTTTGCCCAGAACGGACTGCCTCAATTATACTTGCATGATATATTTTTTTTCTACGGATGTTGGGGTTTATTATTGTACACTCAGATTTTTTTTAGGACCAACAATAAAGAAAACTGGAGCTTCGAAGCAACTGCCAATTTTGTACCTATGAAAATAGACCCCAAAATAGCAACTTTTTGAATCAGACGAGTTTGGCCTAATGGAAAAGCCTTAACTTTCCACATTTTCCGTGACGGACAAGAGCAGGAAACAAACTGTAAGATACGAAATCTGAGATCATTATACGGAGCTGTTTTCATCGTGCGATGTGAGTTAGAAGGCTAAGCGCCGAAAACGTGTACCGTCGAAAACAGGGGTTCCCACGATACATGTACATGTACACATGTACAGTACGTGTACATGTACTTGTGTATGTACTGTACAGTAGGCCTACATGTACTGTACATGTACATTGTATGCATAGAGGTTGTACCGTTGCAAGAGTCCATCGGATTTCGCGCGTCATGGCCGGGCTGACGTTCTACTGCGCATGACTACTGACCTATGTGGATAACCTTTGGAGAGCGCTTCCGCTGCTCCACGCGCGATCAACGCGGGATCAGGATCCAGTGTAAACGCGGCACTGGATCAGATCCTTCGTGACCGCAGGATCTGATCCTCCTCGCAGGATCAAGTGTAAACGCAGTGTTAGTCAAGTGGGATTATTGTTTGAGAGTGGACCCATGCGGAAACCTTCAACCCATCAGATGAAATTCGCAAGGTTGTGCGTGTTCAATTGAAAATTACAATAAATTCCCTGTAACACAATACTGGCAGTCTATCCTGATCACACTCCTCTGGCTGTTTGGCTGTTTTTGAATTAATTTTGGAAAAAAAAGTATAGGCCTAAAATGCCATGAGAAAACATGTTGTATCTTGGTTGACACACATCATTATAAAATATACCAAAGCGGATTAGGCAATTTGGAGTATCAATGTTGTTATGAACAATGGTGCACAGGTGCCATTCAAAAATGAAATAGTTTTTGACCGAGAGTGAAGTCAAAGTTGTTCTTTTTGTCAAATGCCTATACGCCAATGTTAAATTAGTTGTCAGATGAATTTCATAGGTTTTATTGAAATGCGTATATAGGGTACACTAACTTTTCCAAAATAGGAGTATTTCGAGCTCTCAGCAAAATGCATATGGCCCTAATTAGCGTATAGCGAGTTTCTGACCGAAAGTGGATTTTGGTCAAGGTTAAATTTGTTAGGCTGAATGATCGGATGCACCAATGAACTCGGAAACGCCTACATCCTCTGTAGAATCTTATACTCTTTCATATGATATCCAATTTGATAGATTTTAGTGGAATGCGTAGGGTACACTCACTTTTCCAAAAGAGGAGTATTTGGAACTCTCAGCAAAATGAATAAATTAGCGTATAGCGAGTTTCTGACCGAAAGTGGAGTTTGGTCAAGGTTAAAGAACGGTTGCATTAATTAAATTGGGAATGCCTACATCCTCTGTAGAATCTTGTACTCTTTCAGATGATATCCAATTTGATAGGTTTTATTGAAATGCGTAGGGTACACTCACTTTTCCAAAAGAGGAGTATTTCGAGCTCTCAGCAAAATGCATAAATTAGCGTATAGCGAGATTATGACCGAAAGCGGATTTCGGTCGATGTTACATATATATGGCTGAAAGAATGGTTGCATCAATTAAATCGGGAACGCCTATACCCTCTGTAGAATCTTATACTCTTTCATATGATATCCAATTTGATAGATTTTAGTGGAATGCGTAGGGTACACTCACTTTTCCAAAAGAGGAGTATTTGTAACTCTCAGCAAAAATTTAATGAATAGATTAGCGTATAGCGAGTTTCTGACCGAAAGTGGATTTTGGTCAAGGTTAAATTTGTTAGGCTGAAAGAACGGTTGCATCAATTAAATTGGGAACGCCCACATCCTCTGAAAAAACCTGTACTCTTTCAGATGATATCCAATTTGATAGGTTTTATTGAAATGCATAGGGTACACTCACTTTTCCAAAAGAGGAGTATTTCGAGCTCCCAGCAAAATGCATAAATTAGCGTAAAGCGAGTTTCTGACCGAAAGTGGATTTTGGTCAAGGTTAAATTTGTTAGGTTGAAAGAACAGTTGCACCAATGAACTTGGGAACGCCTACATCCTCTGTAGAATTTTTTACTCTTTCAGATGATGCCGAATTTGATAGGTTTTATTGGAATGCGTAGGGTACACTCACTTTTAAAAAAGAGGAGTATTTGGAACTCTCAGCAAAATGCATATTAGCGTATAGCGAGATTATGACCGAAAGCGGATTTCGGTCGATGTTAAATTTGTTAGGCTGAACAAATGGTTGCATCAATTAAATCGGAAACGTCTACATCCTATGAAGAATTTTATACTCTTTCATATGATATCCAATTTGATAGGTTTTAGTGGAATGCGTAGGGTACACTCACTTTCCAAAAAGAGGATTTTTTGGAACTCTCAGCAAATTGCATAATTAGCGTATAGCGAGTTTATGAACGAAAGTGGATTTCGGTCAAGGTTAAATTTGTTAGGCTGAAAGAATGGTTGCACCAATGAACTCGGAAACGCCTACATCCTCTGGAGATTTTTTTACTCTTTCAGATGATATCCAATTTGATAGGTTTTAGTGGAATGCGTAGGGTACACTCACTTTTTCAAAAAGAGGAGTATTCCAGATTCGTTTTATTTTGAAGACAAATCCTGGATATTCACTTTTTCTGGAAAATATAGGTTTTTGGATAAAAACAAAACAAGTATTCAAGCTAATTGTGTATAGAATTATGTTATCACAACGTTGCAGTACAATTTCTCTCTTATTTTTATTTTTAAACTATCAAAAACTCAATTCAAATATTGTGTGTCAATCATGGGACACCGTAGTCCTTTACGTGCCGGCCAGCCGAAATTCAGGCCCAAATTTAGGGCCAGGATCAGTCTGGTGCATGACGCGCCGCTAGCTATAGTTAGTACTGGTACTACTATTACTGGTACTACTACTAGTATTACTTTGGTAGTGACCATTAAAACTCTATGGTAGTATTCTAGTAACACATTTCTGCTCAACATGGCGACCATCATGTGTGTGTGGACCGCGGCCATTCTCTCCCTAGTCACAGTGCTCGTGACTTCTAATTTCGTGCATGCTGGCACCAAGGAAGCTCTGGGAAATGGTGTGTTATCTGAGAACTGACATTATGCCTACCGGTACTTAATTATACGTTACTCTTTAGTACTTGGGACTTACAATTAATTAATTAGATTCCTGTGCTACAGTATCCTCCAATAACCGGTTTTCGACGATATAAGGACTTTTCTTCAAACTGAACAATGTGGACGAAAGTATCACACTAAAAGAGGTCTTAGTCACTTTATCCACACCACAGACTATTATATTAGAATAATCATAGAGAAGGTTGATCAAGCCTGTCACTTCCGTAAGATTACCCGGTTTTGTTGACGTCCGCGGCGCACCGCGCAGTAAGCATCATCACCTATTTTCGTCAGTGGTGTTTAGTAAGGTGTCCCAGTGCAGCCAAACGCAAAATAAATTCTTAAAATAACTCAAAATGCTGTGTGGCACTGTAAAATTCTGCCCTGTATGTGTTTTTGTGTTCATCTTTGTTTTTGTTTTTCCACACTGCTTCTAACACTTTCCTCAAATCATTCATAATTTATGCTTAAAACGTATATTGGTCTTGTTGATGTCTTCTTTTGTGACGTTTAAAAAAAAATCCACAATCCTCTTTCTCACTGCTTCTTCAGTTATGACCTTTTCCAATGTCACTCCATAGACACATTTCCTCCTCCTTGGTACTTTCTCTAGCTGCCCTATTATTTTTTTCATTTTTTATAAAAGCCTATTGGGCCATGTTACTTTTTGTCTTTAAATAATAAAAAATAATAAAAATATATATTATATATATTATAAGCGAGACGCCCTATACTAGTAGCCTCCATAGTTTTTACACAGAACGGACTGCCTCAAGTTGCGTGATATATTTTTTTTCTACGGATGTTGGGGTTTGTTATGGTACACTCGGATTGTTTTTAGGACCAACAATAAAGAAAACTGGAGCTTCGAAGCAACTGCCAATTTTGTACCTAGGAAAATAGACCCCAAAAGAGCAACTTTTTGAATCACACGAGTTTGGCCTACTGGAAAAGCCTTAACTTTCCACTTTTTCGGTGACGGACAAGAGCAGGAAACAAACTGTAAGATACGAAGTCTGAGATCGTTATACGGAGTTGTTTTCATCGTGCGATGTGAGTTAGAAGGCTAAGCGTTGAAAACGTGTAGCGTCGAAAACGGGGGTTCCCACGATACAGTTACAGTTACAATACAATTACTAGTCCCACTTACTGGGCCGCTAGTCGCTCCCCTTAAACGAGTTTGGAGATTATCTGTCTCACTAGCTAGTGCGACCATGGAGGAATAAGAACTCGTTTAAGGGGAGCTACTAGCGGCCCAGTAAGTGGGACTATAACTATAAGCAAATGTGGTTTACATACCACGCACCTGTGTACCCCCAGAACTGTGGGGTTCTACGTCGTCCGCTGCTCTCCCGACCGGAACCCCACAGATAACTATGCTTTTTTCCCATAGGCTTCTGTGTAACGTTCACAAGTGCTGTGGCAAAGGGATCAGCAGGTTCAGCATAACTCATAAAATACTGCTTCATTTGGCCCAAGATTTCTAGCAAATGTGGTTTACATACCACGCACCTGTGTGCAATTTCCCCACAAAAAGGAGGTTTTTGCCCATTTTTGTGGGGAAATCATTCACATTTTCGCCACATGGACAGTTGCACACATGTGCGTGGTATGTAAACCACATTTGCTAGAAATCTTGGGCCAAATGAAGCAGTATTTTATGAGTTATTCCGAACCTGCTGATCCCTATGCCTATTATTAGTATTAGTGAACGTTACACAGAAGCCTATGGGAAAAAAAGCATAGTTATCTGTGGGGTTCCGGTCGGGAGAGCAGCGGATGACGTAGAACCCCACAGTTCTGGGGGTATTCAACTCCATGACTACCCCCAACCGAAACCCCCAGGTTTTACCCCCAAAACACCCGTGAAACCGTCCCACGCACCCATCTTTGGATTAAGTGAGAATCACAGATTTCAATACTGGTCATTTGTTTTACTCACATTTGGGGGAAAAGAGAAATTTCCCCTCAGGTGATCGAGAAGATTTTCTCCCATCCGAAGAGCCAAAATGCGGCGGCCATCTTTGATTTCAAATTCTTTGATTTCACGACCATAGGAGTCAACGGCTCAACATGTGCTTGTGCTTGCGCGCGCAAACACTTACACAGACCCATTGCGCACACAGACCTGTCAAAACGTCATCGATGTACGTGTAAAAATCTACACGTTACACTTACACATGTTACACTTAGTCCGAGTAACTTGGACCCTTACAAACGCCTTTTTAGAAAAGTTTTTGAGGGGGTCGGGCGACGCCCCCTCATTAAAAAAACAAAACAATTGTAACAATGTAACTTGTAGGGTCTAAGTTACTCTGGATCTAGTCCGAGTAACTTGGACCCGACAAGTCACCCTTTTTTTTATCGAAATTTAAAATGTTGAGGGTCGGGTGACTGTAGGGTCCAAGGAAAGTGGCTGCAATGTTGGAATTTAATCTTTGAAAAATACCCCCGACCGAAATCCCCAGATTTACCCCCTAAAACACCTGTGAAACCGTCCCATGCGCCTATTGAGGATTCAGTGAGAATTACAGATTTCAATACTGGTCATTTTGTTTTACTCACGTTTGGGAAAAGGGAGAAATTTCCCCTCAGTTGACCGAGAACAGATCGACGAGCTGTGTTGGGGTCGCCATCTTGGATTTCAAACTGCATGACATCACGATGTGCAGGCAGGTCCGGGTGTGGAGTGGTCTGCAGAAGTGTGTATGTGTGCGGTGTGTTGTCCCGGACGTTGCTTTGCACTGCTGTTCAGGAAACAGTCGTAGGGCTCAATGTGTGCAAGATGAGGGTTACGGTTACCGCAACTAGGCTAGTATAGGCTAAAGCAGAACCTCTTCTTGCTTTGTATCAAACAAAAAATTGACACTGAAAATGGCATCTAATAAGTTAAAATTAGTCACAAATGCACTGAACATTAAAAGAAACCTGAAAAGTGCCGGACTCCCTACAGTTATGCATACAAACTCTGTAGTCCAAGTTACTTGCACCTTACAATCACCCTTTTAAACATTTGGAGGGGTAGGGCGATAGTACTTAGTAGGGTCCAAGTAAAAGGGGCTGTTAACGATTTTTCGGCTGCCATGACAGTGTGACTACCCCCTGACTACCAAAATCTACAGATTTACACAGAACAAAACCCATGAAACCGTCTCACACACCAACTTTGGATTAAGTGAAAATCACTTATTATTTGCTTTACTTAATTTGGCGAAAAAAGGTGAAATTTCCCCTCAGTTGATAGAAAAGATTCTCTCGTCTGAGTCGTCTCACAATCAAAAAGACGGCCATCTTTGATTTTAAACTGAAATGGTATATGCAAATCAATGGCATTCTGACGGGTCCAAGTGCGCAGTGGGGATGTGTTAGTGTGCACGCACATATGCGTGCGTTGAGCACTGGCGAATATTTCCTGAACAGCGCAAAGCAACGTCTGGACATCGAACTGCTGTGAACCAAATTTTTGGGATTCATGCTGGGCCTAATTCATGCCGGCTGTTGGACCCAGCGCAATGGGTGAGACGTTACAGTGGGAGCTTTGTTGGGTACCACAGAACTTTGTATTTACACAAAAGCAGTACACAATCACAATGTATGCACGTTCACACACGTGCTTTAAAAAGGGCGATTGTAAGGTCCAAATTACTCGGACTTCAAAAACTGTAGGCTGTAGACCAACTCTCCCAGCAGATAATATTGTGGGAAAGACTTTTACTACTCGTTTTAGTAGTATTTTTTACGGTATGGGTATTAAACTGAAATCATGTACATGTACATTGTAGTATTCCAAGTATTAAGTGAGCTAGCCGGCAGGAACTCATTTTGTTCAGGTAGCATTCTAGCAATGACACTCAGTCCAATGTGGCCTCCCTATTGTAAGACTCGGCCTGTGGTTGTGCCTCGTTGACATTTGTGATTTTTTTTTCTTTTCCTACCTTTGTTCTTGGACCTCATTTAAGGTGGCATTTTTTTTATACACAGGGTTTGGTGAAAATATGGAATGGTGGTCACTGCAGGATGGACTGGCTCAGTCAAAAAGCTCGTAAGTGGAAAACATTTATGAGATTGACCTACCAAGTAATGTTATTTAGCTTGAGATATTTTTGGTATGTTCACATATATATACATACATGATATATGTACGCGAATTGGCTAAAAATTACATACACTGTACATGTTGTCAACATTATGTTCTGCTGTTCACTGGGATTTTTGTTGACTTATCCTCCTATTTGGTCATAGTTACATGAGAAACATATATGTACCAGTATCAGGCCTCCATTTTAATAATACGAGGAGGGCTAAAAATTGCTGTCCTTAATACACTTTGTTCATTTAAAACCCTACACAACATTGGTAAGATCGAAACACAGAAATGTTCACAGATTTACATGAAACTTATACAGTTTGAAGATGGTTATAGTAGAAACCTCTCACTGAAATATTTCTGCCTGAATAAAAATGTTGTATTTCGGGAGAAATGAGTAAAAGAAATAGTTTACGTCTCACCGAGATCTTAACTACATGTGTATTTTTCGGAACAGTGCAGCGTTGAATGCTGCATTTTTGCAAAACAAATGAAGCGGTTTTCAAGATTTTCTAGAGACTCGGTTGGCGGATTGAGCTGAAATTTTCACAGGTGTGCTTTTTCATGCATATGTTGGATCAGTCAACGTATGGATGCTATTCTTTGACCTCAACCAATGTTGTGTAGGGGCTTTAAGGAGAGCGATTTGCAAATGCTATCGGCAATTTATTGGTGCTTATTGTCATTTTTCTGTGTAGGCCTATGAGCTCCATTATGCATGTTTGTATTGTAGTGGGGGATATCCATGCATGTCTATGGTCAGATATCATCATGTCATTCTTGATGGTAATGGCTGACTATTAAAGAGCAAGTAAAACCGTTTTAAGAACTAAAACAGAAATGTTGTTATTAGTTGTTTATAAATGCTTATAAATATCTTTAAAAAAACAACAACCTCCAAACCATAAACGTTTCTGATTTTCTTTTTGCCATTTTCAACCCTGCGCGCAAAAACAGTGTTTCGTCATAACCCAATCTACATGTACATGAAAATGCATTATGCATGATATGAGCAGCGTGTGACATATACTGGTGTACTCGTGTAGCTTACTCGATGTCAACATGCACAAAATGAATACAATTCCTCTGCGATTTTTTGGAAATGCAAAGAATCCCACCTCCCCATTTCGCATTAACGTGCGTGTGCACCTGCCAACAACAAAATTCACGGGCATCGCATTAGACTTAGGCCAGCCTGAAAAATGCTGACAAAAGGTCACCAAAATACACACAATATACACACAGCGATCGTACTGATATTTTTGTTGTCGACTTGTAAACAAGGCCGAGCGAGTACCCAGCATACGTCACCATAGCTGGTTTTCCAATTCCCCATATGAAATGTGTGTATTGAGAAGGGTGCCAGTGATAAATGCCCTCAACGAAGGAAGCGTGGAAAGTTTTTCATTTCTGTACAATTTCTCTTTTAATTTCTGTACAAATGGTGGATTTTTAATTTAAAAAAAATGCTATTCCATTTTGTTTACGTGTTTTTTTATGAAGGTGTCATTTGGATACATGAATACATTATGCAATCACAAAATCAATTTGTCAAAAAAACTTTTCATTTGGTCTTTAAAGGGGAATACAACCCAAGAAATAAAGTTTGCTTATCTGATTGGATGTTAAAACAAGCTGCAATTGCCTATGAGACACTCACGTACGGTTTTCATAAAGAGAGAAAATTCATGGAATTGTAGGCCAAATTTGCGTTCCCGTACGTAGCCATCTTTTCGAAGGTGCCGCCGCTGTTTGCTGGGGGTGTGATGTCACGACGGAATGACGGCAACCCATAGAGCTCTATAAATAAACCTTTTGCAAAGCATCATGGGTATAGATGACAAACTGGCCTTATTTTTATCACACAACTCTATGGCGAAGCGCGTAATTCGCGATTTTTTTTCTCAAAAAGATGTGGTGTTCAGAAATGAAACTCACACACAATTTTCGTCTAGATACCAGCAACAAAATATATTTTTTGTTTGAATGTGTACTTCACCATAGAGTTGTGTGATAAAAACACGGCCAGTTAACCCACAATGCTTTGCAAACGTTGAACAGGTTTCTTAAGCTTGTGCGATCCTTTCAATTTCAACTAATGTTATTTATCATAACTTGCATTGTTTGCAAGACACATGTCAAGGAAATAGACTCTTTCAATGGACATTCTTCTGGAACTACCCACACGACCTATGGCTGTATCACGTGCACTACCTCCAACATCATATACCTCATCTCTTGTAGAGTTTGTAATATTCAGTATGTTGGCGAGACCAAAAACACCCTCAAAAAATGGATCTATGGCCATAGGTCTACTATCAAAACCGGTAAAATGGACACCCCTGTTGGGTATCACTTCAATCTCCCTGATCATTCGATATCAGATATGAGTGTACTGGGCATAGAATCACTTGGTCACCGTAGTAATGCTGTCCGTCTTAGCCGTGAGAAAATGTGGATGAAGCGTCTTCGGACTATTCAACCACATGGTCTCAACATCCAGGAGGGTAATGACTAACACCATGCAGCTTTCTGATAATCCTTCTTTTGTGTTCAGTCCTCCACACTTCTTTCTTTGATCTTTCCCCCTCTTCTCACTAATCCCTACTCTACTCCTTGCCCTTCTCTTTGATCTTTCCCCCTCCTCTCACTAATCCCTACCCTACTCCTTGCCCTTCCCTTTGAACTCTCCCTACCAGCTTCACTCTTTGTCCTCTGTTTCTCATCCGTGTCCTATTCACTCTTCCCCCCTTCCTTCGTGTACATGTATCTGTTTTGTCCTTGTCACTCTGCCTTTGAAAAAGGTCCTGCTAGGATCGAAACGTCAGGCCCACTAAATTTTAAAAGTTATTAATCAATATTTTCACAAAGTCATACATAAATCTAAACCACAAAAAATATTAAAAACATACTTGTATCTTTAAAATTAATTTATATTTTTTAAATAAAGAAATCATGCAGTCTTCACCGAGAAGGATCTCACATAAATGTGCATGGGAGAATAAGTAAACATTCACGCAGGGAAACGAAAACGAAATTCGGAAATTCTTGAAGCTCTCGATTCATGTGTTGCCACCACTGGTCATTGTGGAATATAGAGAAGGAACAGCATGTTCTTTCAGTATCCTTTCTTGGCTTCAAGCCGGTGAGTTTCGCCTGTACGTCCTCCTCCCAATCCTCCTCAGTGAAGCATGGAGGTACAGTGATCGCTACAGTACAAATCACATTTACATTTTTTGATTTCTATTGGGTATTGGTAGCCGATTTTGAGAAATTTCTCCACTTTGTTGTCCGAGGCCCACTTCCTGAGTAACACATTTTTCTTGTCCTTATTGGGAATTGCATGGAAAGTGTTTTCCAGCCTTTTCTCGCTGGCATTTTTACAGCCAAAAGCCTGGCAGTACACCATCATTTAACTCGTGAGTGTACACAAACTGCACACAGTAAGGTGCACATCCGGGCACCTTATACTTGAAGTCATAACGGCAGTTATCTGTCCTGCACGTCACATTCCCACAATCAGCAGCGGCTTTTTCGAAAAGATGGCTACGTAGTACGTACGGGAATGCAAATTCGGCTTACAATTCCATGAATTTTCTCTGTTTATGAAGATTGTACGTGAGTGACTCATAGTTAATTAGCTTTTCCGCTGCGAAGCGGAAAAGCTATTGTTGTTGTTCTGATTTTTAGCTTTTCCGCCGCGTAGCGGAAAAGCTATTGTTCTTGTTCTGATTTTTTTTTTGTCTTCTTCTTCTTCTTCTTCTTTTTCTTCTTTTTCTGGTCATAAAAATCCCATAGACAAAGCACAGGGTTTTTGTGGACGGCACCTTTGCCATTGAACACACTTGGATTTTTTTCAAACTTGACAAATGCATAGAGCCCTTGCTGAAGTTGTGCACAGTTGTCTTGAAAACTTCATGACGTCACCACGTGTCACGTGACAGTGCTTTAAAGGGGCAAATTTCAAACTGCAATAAAAGCAAAAAAGCAATTTCGTTTTGTTCCAAGTTTGCACTATATCTAAGTTGGGAAAAGGTGTATCCAAAAATTGCCCTCATTTGATCGGGACGTCATCTCATGAATATTAATGGGGTCATAAACTTTGAAGATTTTAACATTCAATTGAGCATATTTGGCCAACGGAGCAAGATTTTTTTCATTTTGTTTTGTTTATATCTATTAGGGATGTAGTCTAGAAACACCCTCCAGGGCCAAAATGCCATGACGCAATCGTGACGTCATCAAAATGCGTGTTTTTAAAGCACATATTTGCCAAAAGTCAATCTTTCTCGAAATTTGGTGGGCATTTAGCTATTGGGCTAGACATTCTAAATCCTGAGTTTGGAAGCAATTGACCACTGTTCAGAATTATTATGATTTTTTGAAAAATACAATGATGTCCCATACACTTTGTGCACAAAATATGCACGTGCGTTTCGGGTTAGGAATGGAGGTTACGGGTTCGAATCCCGTTGATGTCAATTTTTTTTTTTTTTAAGAGAACCAGATGCGGAAAAGCGTTATGTTCTGTTTGTCAACAGACATAAATTTCTAGTTAGCTTTTCCGCCGCGAAGCGGAAAAGCTATTGTTTTTGTTAAGATTTTTTTAGCTTTTCCGTATGCTTCAGCGAAGCGGAAAAGGTATTGTTGTTGTTATGTTTTTTTTTGTCTTCTTCTTCTTCTTCTTTTTCTTATCGGAAAAATCCCATAGACAAAGCACAGGGATTTTGTGGAGGGCACTTTTGCCATTGAACATACTTGGATTTTTTTCAAACTTAGCAAATACATAGAACCCTTGCTGAAGTTGTGCACAGTTGTCTTGAAAACTTCATGACGTCATCACGGGTCACGTGACAGTGCTTTAAAGGGGCAAATTTCAAACTGCATTATTAGCAAAAGTTGAAGTTCGTTTGGTTTGGTTTCAACTTTGCACTATATCTTAGTTGGGAAAAGGTGTATCAAAAAATTGCCCTCATTTGATCGTGACGTCATCTCATGAATATTAATGAGGTCATGAACTTTTTCGATTTTAACATTCAATTGAGCATATTTGGCCAACGGAGCAAGATTTTCTTCATTTTTTCGTTTATATCTAATGGGGATGTAGTTTAGAAACACCCTCCGGGAACAAAATGTCATGACGCAATCGTGACGTCATCAAAATGCGTGATTTTAAAGCACATATTAGCCAATAGTCAATCTTCTCGAAATTTGGTGGCCAGTTAGCTATTGGGCTAGACATCTTAAATCCTGAGTTTGGAACCGAATAAACATTGTTTTGAATTATTATGATTTGTTAAATATCATTTCTTAGTCCCATAGACTTTGTGCACGATACGTTGGTGTGCCTTTTGGGGTAGGAATGGATGGTACAGGTTCGAAACAGAGTTGCCACCTTCATGAATTCAATCAAAACGATGCTAAAAGGGGTTTACACCAATATACAGTAAAACTGTGGTTTTTTTCGTTTGTTTGTGCTTGAGTTGTCACGTGACCGCCCTTTAAAGGGCCAACCTGGCATGTATTGGTTAACTCCCTTGTTGTGCTGTTGCTAGCGCATATAGCATGTGAGAGGAGTTTCAGGGATCAATTAGGTTTCATGACCTTCCTCATGTCATGTGACCCTTTCCTCCGGTCCAGACCGGAAGTACTGTAGTAATCATGCATGTGCTACTGGTTTTCAGATTTTCAACTTGGTCTTTCTTCGGGAAAAAAAAAGGGAAAAGCTACACGTTCTGTTACAACAGACGTATGTTTCTAGTTTTTTCTTCTCTTTCTGGTCGTAAAAATCCCATAGACAAAGCACAGGGATTTTGAGACAGGCACTTTTGCCATTAAACACTTGGATTTTTTTCAAACTTGGCAAATGCATGGAACCCTTGCTGAAGTTGTGCACAATTGTCTTGAAAATGTCATGACGTCATCACGGGTCACGTGACAGTGCTTTAAATGGGCAAATTTCAAACTCCATTTTAAGCAAAAATGCAATTTCGTTTGGTTTCAATTTTACACTATATCTAAGTTGGGAAAAGGTGTATCCAAAAATTGCCCTCATTTGATCGTGACGTTATCTCCTGAATATCAATGAGGTCATAAACTTTTAAGATTTTAACATTCAATTGAGCATATTTGGCCCACGGAGCAAGATTTTTTTCATTTTTTCGATTATATCTATTGGGGATGTAGTTTAAAAACACCATCCGGGGCCAAAATGCCATGACGCAATCGTGACGTCATCAAAATGCGTGTTTTTAAAACGCATATTTGTCAAAGGTCAATCTTCTCGAAATTTGGTGGGCATTTAGCTATTGGGCTAGAGATTCTAAATCCTGAGTTTGAAAGCAATCGAACATTGTTCAGAATTATTATGATTTTTTGAAAAATATAATGTTCAAAGTCCTATAGACTTTGTGCACAAAATATGCACATGCGTTTTTGGGTAGGAATGGAGGGTACGGGTTCGAATCTTGTTGATGTCAATTTAAAAAAAAAAATTTTTTAAGAGAACCAGATGCGGAAAAGCGTTATGATCTGTTAGCCAACAGACATAAATCTCTAGTTATATTTTGTTTTTAACACCCAATCAGATAAGCTAACTTTATTTCTTGGGTTGTAACTTGTATCACAGGTATCCCAGGCATTAATTGGAATATGTATGTACAGTGTACATGTACATGTGTGTGTATACCAAATTCTAACAGACCACCATTGTGTTTTTTTATATTTTCAGGGGAAAGCCTCTGATGTTGATTATACATAAGTCATGGTGTGGAGCTTGCAAAGGTAATAATTTCAATCAAAATTCATAATTTCAGAGGGCCCAGACTAAAACTTGTCAGATTTTGTATAATTTTACAAAACCAATAACCACTTCGCACCGGGACCTCCGAATCCGGGCACCACTATTGTCCACATTCTAAACAAAGACTCTTTTCAGCGTAGAACAAAGCAATACGAATGATTAATCAGTACAAAGACCCTTTTTGATGCAAGTTGCCAAAAGAATTGCAAGATTAGCAGCAGTGATTGTGCAATTGTGGGACTTTTACTGTGGAGGATCGAGGGATACCGCGCTGCCGCTGAAAGCACACGGGGGACATTGTCTTTGCATGCCACACAGCCCAACGGTCATCAGTCTGGCATTGGAATTCCCCCCACATTCTTTACCGTAATCTGTATGCTCGGTTGTGGCCGACCAACTCAAAGATTTGACTGCCTGGAGTGGAGGCTGGAGTCTGCGGTCAGGGATTGGAAGCACCGTACACGCACACACACACAAGTCCGTTATGGTCCATTGACGATGCACAATGGGCCCTTTTTCGAACGGATAATCTCTTGAAAAAAGCCACAACGACGTCCGAATTGTGCAAGGTTTTAATCTCTTGTACCCATAGTGTACCCTTATCGATTTATTTCACAGAAATATCTTGTTCCGATTGTTTTAGCGAGATTTGAAAATGATGCATTGTTCAAAAACCCCAGTATGGCGGTCATCGGCGCTGAAAAAAAAAACCGGCGCGAAGTGGTTAATTCCATTGATGCATAACACACAAAGTGCCCTTTTTTGGACATAGGCCTACAATCCCATGACAAAAGCTATAAGGACATCCAAAATGATGCTGTTCTCAATCCAATTGCATTGATCTTTGTCTTATATTTACTTGTATAGCACTAAAACCCAAGTTTGCTGCCTCAGCAGAGATCCAGGAGCTGAGCAAGGAGTTTGTAATGGTCAATGTTATGGTAAGAAGTAGGCCATACAGGAAAAAGTGTTGTTTTTTAATGTTTAAATTGTTGATAATAGGGCTGTTGTTAAACTGTAACGAAGATTTTTGACTGAAATCGTTGTTGACAGAAAGAAAATATTAAAGTGAGAAAAATATGTATTTGTTTAATAATCAGGATGATGACGAACCAGCTGATGAAAAGTATGTGCCTGATGGGGGCTACATTCCCAGAATCCTTTTCTTGAACAGCGCTGGGCAAGTACAGCCTGACCTCATCAATAGTGGTGGCAATCCCAAATACAAGTATTACTACCCAGACCCCAATGGAGGTAGGATACCAGACTTTAGCAGACCATGGTACATGTATATCCAATAATGGTACAAGTAGCTTAAGCACCAGCCTAAATCAGCTTACAGTGCCAAAAGATCCTGAGGTCTACTTTGATGGTGTCTCAGTGTTAGTTTTGGTTCCAGTATCAAAAGGCCAAGTTGTGATCTTGAAAGAGATTGCCGACGGTAATGAGGAATGCAGTTCTGTGACTTAAGTGCCATTTATACTCAAACTCAAACTGAAGCACCTGGTCCTGATCCATCAAAGGCTTTGATTTGGTTGCTCTAGACACAAGGCCTTGACTTTGGCAGGTTTTGTCTCCGTCTTGGCCTTGGTCATGAGTCATGAACTCTGCCACAAAAGTGGGCCACTGGTAGATATAATAGGCCACTGCAATCAGCCTTTGTATTCACTTTAGTCCTGCACAGTGAATGGAATCCATTGAAACTCCAAAATCCACAATCCTGTGATTTCCTACTATTAATATTACCGTAATCTCCACCTTTCTATCGTCATTGATGCTATTGTGTGTTTTTTCCTTCCTTTCATTCTTCCCTTTCTTTTCAGTTTTGGTCTCCATGAGAAAAGCCCTAAAGGCACTTGGCCAGAAGGGTGCAGAGGAACTTTAACCTTTAATCCATAGTGGCCTCCCTCTCCCTTCAAGTGATGCATTATCAACCTAATGTGCATGGTGTGTGGATCCTGTGAGTTTGTCAAAGCTCCAAGCCTTCAGACACCCTCTTTTTCTAATTAGGGTTCTTGAAACAGTTTCCAGACATGATTTGGACTGTTATCTGCCTGCAATGGTACCTACATGTAGGTCTCAGGTTGATGTAAACCAATGCCCCGCGGTAGCATAAAATATCATATTGTCTAATGAAGTATTTTATGCAAATTGTATGATCGGATATGTGTCTGTTGCATACACACTGTAAATATCTCTAAATATCTTTTCTTTATTAGGTTTTTCATGAGTGAGGATTTTCTCCATGGTAATAATATTGTATATTTGGTAGGGTAATTTTCAGGTGACAGTGGTAAAGCCGGAAGGAGTGGCGCTTCTTTTGTTAGCATTTTTGTTTTACATAGTCTTAGCAATCTTAGTTTTATGTTCTAGTGATTTCTTGAATTCTTGATTATGAGGATAACAACTGACTGGAGAAATATGTAGGATCCTAGTAGAGGTTAAAGAAGACCCTACTCACCTAATAAAAGACCTATAGATATATCTTGACCTTTTTCAAGGACAATAAAGCCATTTTAAAATACATAATACCCATTTACAGAAAATGTGTTAATTTGCAGATGTCATGAAGTTATTAATTGACGATTGTATTTAGATTGGAATTTCCAAATGGCATTCAAATTGTCTTTCATAAAAATAGTTTTGTAATAATAATATTAATTTAACACCCTTTGTGTAGTCTTATTGTAGCATTTTTTTAAAGGGATGTTGCCATCGGTTGGCATTCGATCACACAGGTGAGCAATAAAACAAATTAAATCAAATTCAATCATTAAACAAATATTGTAGGAGTGGAGTTAACTTGGACAAAACATGCTATCTCATAACTAAATATTTCATGATTTTTTTTACAAACGTGATCTAACTTCATTCCTAAAAAACTATGTACTTGTATGCAGAAATTTACACATGGTTTTACAGCGCCGATGAACGCCATACGGGGATTTTTGAACAATCAGAACGATATATTTATGTGAAATAAATCGATAAGGGTATACTATAGGTGCAAGAGAGTCAAACTTGGCACAATAGACCGTGTGAGTTGGCCTCGAGAATGTACGTGTTACTGCGAGATTCCCGACTTTCGTGCTCCTGGCATAGGAGGTAAAGCGCGGAGCGTCGAACGTTTTTGTTAAAATATTTTGAAGCAGTTCAATCTATTAGAATAGTCTTTTAGGAATAAAATCTTAAAATACAATGTGTAAAGTACGTGATTTTGCACGTTTTACAGACACAAATAATTAAAATAAATACCGTTTTCACATTTGAAAGAGATAGTCGTGTTTCCAGACGAGTGAACGTGTTACCTTAGGCTTGTAAAGGCATGTACATACATGTACGTATCCTGTATTTCATACCTCAAATCGTGTTGCATATGACTTCCCTGGCTGACAAGTGATACGTAGCGGAAATCACTCGAAACCCATGCTGTACAAGGCTTTTTTTCTGGCCGTATTCTCATTTTTGTGTACCGGTTTTTTTTTCTCATTCTTATACATGTATTTTTAATATACTTAATCCACAAACCTGTTTTTTTAGTTGGAAAGAGGCTTTCTTCATTATGTAATTATGCATTCAAAATTGGGCACGCGTTAATCTCCTATAGCAGGCGGCGCTGAGGTGACCGGAAGTGTACGGTGACCTTTTTCACTGCTAGACTTGGGGGCCCATTGTACGTCGTCAATGGAGCGTAACAGACTTGTGTGTGCGTGTACGGTACTGACGATCCCTGACCGCAGACTCCAGCCTCCACTCCAGGCATTGAAAGTTGGTCGGCCATAACCGAGCGTACAGATTGCGGTGAAGAATGTGGGTGGAATTCCACTGTCCGACCGACGACCGTTGGGCTGTGTGGCATGCCAACACAATGTCCCCGCGTGCTTTCAGTGGCATCGCGGTATCCCTCGATCATCCACAGTAAAGGTCCCACAATTGCACAATTACTGCTGCTAATCTTGCAATTTATGTGGCAACTTGCGTCAAAAAGGGTCTTTGTACCGATTCGTATTGCTTTGTTCTAAGCTGAAAAGAGTCTTTGTTTAAAATGTGGACAATAGTGGTGCCCGGATTCGGAGGGCCCCGTCGCAAAGTCAAACCAACGGAGCTCCGGATTCGGAGGTCCCGGCGCGAAGTGGTTAAAAATGTAGTGAGCCATTGCTCAAGAATTCCTGATGTTTGATAAAGATGCAGTATAAAGTTTCCCACTTCACCAAGGTTGATTAGGCTTCACCCTCCACTAAGGTTGACTAGGTTTTACACCCGACCAAGGTTGACTGGGTTTCACACTCCACCAAGGTTGACTAAGTTTCACACTCCAAGGTTGACTAGCTTTTGCACCTCAACAATGTTGATTAGCTTTTACATGCCAACAAGGTTGATTTTACATGGTTGTCTAGGTTTTACAACCCACCAAGGTTGACTAGGTTTCACACTGCACCAAGGTTGACTAGGTTTCACACACCACAAAGGTTAACTAAAGGTTTTACACCCCACCAAGGTTGGTTAAATTTCACACCCCACCAAGGTTGAATAGATTTTACACCCACCTAGGTTGACTAGATTTTACACTCCACCTATAGCTTGATTAGGTTTTACACTCCACCTAGCTTGACTATGTTTTACACTCCACCTAGCTTGACTTGGTTTTACACTCCACCTAGCTTGACTAGGTTTTAGACTCCACCTAGCTTGACTATGTTTTACACTCCAGCTAGCTTGACTAGGTTTTACACTCCAGCTAGCTTGACTAGGTTTTACACTCCACCTAGCTTGACTAGGTTCTACACTCCACCTAGCTTGACTAGGTTTTACACTCAACCTAGCTTCACTAGGTTTTACACTCCACCTAGCTTGATTAGGTTTTACACTCCACCTAGCTTGATTAGGTTTTACACTTAACCTACCTTGACTATGTTTTACACTCAACCTACCTTGACTAGGTTTTACACTCCACCTAGCTTGACTAGGTTTTACACTCCACCTAGCTTGACTAGGTTTTACACTCCACCTAGCTTGACTAGGTTTTACACTCCACCTAGCTTGACTAGGTTTTACACTCCACCAAGGTTGATTAGGTTTTACAATCAACCTAGCTTGACTAGGTTTTACACTCCACTAAGGTTGATTAGGTTTTACACTCCACCTAGCTTGACTAGGTTTTACACTCAACCTAGCTTGACTTGGTTTTACACTCCACCTAGCTTGACTAGGTTTTACACTCCACCTAGCTTGACTATGTTTTACACTCCAGCTAGCTTGACTAGGTTTTACACTCCAGCTAGCTTGACTAGGTTTTACACTCCACCTAGCTTGACTAGGTTCTACACTCCACCTAGCTTGACTAGGTTTTACACTCAACCTAGCTTCACTAGGTTTTACACTCCACCTAGCTTGATTAGGTTTTACACTCCACCTAGCTTGATTAGGTTTTACACTCAACCTACCTTGACTATGTTTTACACTCAACCTACCTTGACTAGGTTTTACACTCCACCTAGCTTGACTAGGTTTTACACTCCACCTAGCTTGACTAGGTTTTACACTTCACCTAGCTTGACTAGGTTTTACACTCCACCTAGCTTGACTAGGTTTTACACTCCACCAAGGTTGATTAGGTTTTACAATCAACCTAGCTTGACTAGGTTTTACACTCCACCAAGGTTGATTAGGTTTTACACTCCAGCTAGCTTGACTAGGTTTTACACTCAACCTAGCTTGACTAGGCTTTACACTCCACCTAGCTTGACTAGGTTTTACACTCCACCTAGCTTGACATGGTTTTACACTCCACCTAGCTTGACTAGGTTTTACACTCCACCTAGCCTGACTAGGTTTTACACTCCACCAAGGTTGATTAGGTTTTACACTCTACCTAGCTTGACTAGGTTTTACACTCCACCAAGGTTGATTAGGTTTTACACTCCACCTAGCTTGACTAGGTTTTACACTCCACCTAGCTTGACTAGGTCTAACACTCCACCTAGCTTGACTAGGTTTTACATTCCACCAAGGTTGATTAGGTTTTACACTCCACCTAGCTTGACTAGGTTTTACACTCCACCTAGCTTGACTAGGTCTAACACTCCACCTAGCTTGACTAGGTTTTACACTCCACCTAGCTTGACTAGGTTTTACACTCCACCTAGCTTGATTAGGTTTTACATTCCACCAAGGTTGATTAGGTTTTACACTCCACCTAGCTTGACTAGGTTTTACACTCCACCTAGCTTGACTAGGTTTTACACTCCACCTAACCTGACTAGGTTTTACACTCCACCAAGGTTGATTAGGTTTTACACTCAACCTAGCTTGACTAGGTTTTACACTCAACCTAGCTTGATTAGGTTTTACACTCCACCTAGCTTGACTAGGTTTTACACTCCACCTAGCTTGACTAGGTTTTACACTCCACCTAGCCTGACTAGGTTTTACACTCCACCTATCGCTTGACTAGGTTTTACACTCCACCTAGCTTGACTAGGTTTTACACTCCAGCTAGCTTGACTAGGTTTTACACTCCACGTAGCTTGACTAGGTTTTACACTCCACCTAGCTTGACTAGGTTTTACACTCCACCTAGCTTGACTAGGTTTTACACTCAACCTAGCTTGACTAGGTTTTACACTCATCCTAGCTTGATTAGGTTTTACACTCCACCTAGCTTGATTAGGTTTTACACTCAACCTAGCTTGACTAGGTTTTACACTCAACCTAGCTTGATCTTGTTTTACACTCCACCTAGCTTGACTAGGTTTTACACTCCACCTAGCTTGACTAGGTTTTACACTCCACCTAGCTTGACTAGGTTTTACACTCCACCTAGCTTGACTAGGTTTTACACTCCATCAAGGTTGATTAGGTTCCCCACCAAGGCACGATCCCGTATAGTAGGCCTATACAGTAATGTGTTAAAACAACACTCCGGCAAATACCTACATCGCATTTGGCGCATCCCGTCATGAAACACGGGTTATCCGTTTTCCCCATAAGTCTTCCACCTCTTTTTTTAGGTGTGGACCACAACTCCTTCAACATCTCCTAACCATCGTCCTTCTCAATGCGCAGAATGTTGGGGTCCCAAACTCCAGTGAGGCGCACGTGGTTTTCAGATAGCACCCAAACCTGTACCAGACGTGCGCCGTGGCAACATAAAGTAGCCTGCCGCGGTTGGGCGCCCGTACGGCCGACCGTCATGTCTATAAGGCTACCGGCCAAGTCATACACCAAGCAGCTGTGCGTCACGCCACTGAAGTCAATGACGCCACTGACCACACAATGGCACGAGGCAGCAGATTGGTCCAAACCTGGCGCATCGGCCCAGATCGGCAGCTCATTGGAGGATTTCAGGGCGGGCGCGACCAAGACATTACCCCGGTAAATATCTGTGTGGATGACTCCTGCGAAAGAGACCAAACAAATCCCGTTAGCAAAACTTTCATCGGCTGCCTTGGCCTTCGCATAGCCTTTGTTTGTAATAATATCCCCATCACTCATCGTGAACTTGCACTGGGGAGCAAGCGATAGGCCTGTGACATTTTGGTGGTGCATATGCCACGGGACATGGCCAATCACCAAAACCTGCAAAGATAATGGGACATCGCAAATATTCTGCGAAGAAATTCGTGATTTTCAAATTTCATCACAAATATTTGCGCAGAATTATGATTTTGCGAAGAAATTGGAATTTTTGACCATTTCGCGAGTTGCACGCAATATTTATACCTGACCTTTTTGCATGAAAGGTTCCAGAGGCATGACGGATACTGCCATTTGACGCCGGTCCACGCCCATTACTCGATCCGTCGAGAACCTGTCGAATCCCAGATATGTTGGGCAGGCACCAATTGTCGGTTCGACTTCGCTCTTGCAGGTGCTACGTCTCACTTTTGAACATCTGCCAGCCGAGTTAGAAAGAGAGGGGATTGGAGGGAGAGGGATAGGGAATGAGGGGGAAATAGTAGGTAGGTAGAGAGAGAGAGAGAGAGATAGGGAGAGAGAGGGAAAAAGTAGGTAGCTAGGTAGGTAGAGAGAAAGAGGAGGGGGAGTATAGTGGAAAGAGAAGAGAGAAAGAGAGGGAATGTCAGTGCCACACAAGTACTGTATACTTATCAAGGAACATTGCTCACGTATTTTACACTGTAAAATCGTTGAGCGAACCCAATACTTGGGCTGGCTTTATCAGACTGTTTTGGAATCCATGATACATAATTATAGAATGAATGCTCTATCCGTTGATATTTTGACTAACGTTGGTTAAAGGCCCACTACAACAGTAGGTAAACCATAACACATACTCCCAAAACAACAGTGAACTTTTGAGCTCAAACGATATAATGAGAAAGGAGAAAAGGGCAAAAAAGGGGGAAAACGTCACTTTTTTGCACCAACCTCTGAGAGATGAATGGATTCGGTTGGAATTGTGTAAAAAAGAAGGAAATTTCTGGACATCTTCTCAATGTTGTATGGATCAGTTCGATTCTTATCTGTAAGTAATTTACCAACAGCTTCCGGTTGAGTTTGGCCACCGCTTGCCCAACACCGAAGATGACTCGGTTGGACAGCGGGACGTCTGCAAGAACGCGGCCGCGGACGAAGGAGAGAAGGTGAACTAGGAACACGCAGTGGGCTCCGTCATCCGTCCCTGTGTGAATTGTTGGAAAAACATGACCGTGACCCGTTGACATCGGTACCGGAAGAATGTGGGGAAGGGAGGACTACTAACTCACGCTCTGTTGGGTCTGATTAAATAAAGACAGCTTTGACAAGCTATTTTCCTTTTTAAAATTCAAAATTGGTTTGATTTGAGATGACAATAAATTCAGTGAAGCCTCTGTAAGAATGCCAAAACCGCCATGATCTCTTCGTAGCACCTTGAGAACTACCTGGTGTACTCCCTCCTCCTGCCTCTTCCCATCCTCCTCGCCCTTCTCCTCACACGCGCGGCCACACCCGCGTCTGTACTGTCGGGCCACAACGCGCCCGTCCCCACCACGCTTGCGTGGAAGTTCTGGTCGGAATAGCTGGGTAGCGGCTCGATGTGCCTAACTTCCAACGCATACAGACGCCGGAGTAACTCAGCCGCGTCTTCCACGAGCAAGAAGGGCTTAAGAATGACCAACTCGACCACTTTGTTGTCGTGCAAGTTGTGCTAGGTTATTGTAAGGGGTTTATAGTTGATTTGGATGCTTTTTATTGATTGTTGTGGATTTTTGTGTGATTGCTCGCAAGGCCAGGAAGAATTTCAATGACAATAAATTGTTCTATTCTATTCTATTCTATTCTATTGAAGACCTCGTCTCGCTGCATGTTCGATGACTCGCTGTTGGTATTAGAGAACAAAAAATCTATAAACATAATATACCAAGCCTACATTTTGTTAGCATTTTTTTAATTTTGGAAATAAAGCAAAGCTGCTTAAATTGCAAACAACTTCCAGACCTATTACAGTACTTACAAATCAAGGATATGAGTTAAAGCGTGGAGCGGAGAACGTTTTTGTTAACATATTTTGTATCGCGCCGATTGAAGCAGTTTAAACTATTAGAATAGTTATTAAGGAATAAAATATTAAAATACAATGTGTAAAGTATGTTATTTTGCACGTTTTCACGTTTGTGTTTTGATTTTGTATAATTTTGTTTACATGTATACGGTATCCACATGTACAGTACAGTACAAGGCGCTTTTCTGGCCCGAATACAAACCCGCACACCAACTTCGGCGCGATACAAGTAGTAATGCTCACGTCGCGTACCGCAGTCGGGCCGTATTCAGCTATACTGTAGTCTGTACTTACAACCGGAAGATGAAGGTCGGGTTCTATTTATTTGTTTTCTCTGCCGTATTCTCATTTTTTGTATTTTTTATTTGCTCATTCTTATATTTTTAATATACTTAATCCATAAATCTGGGTTTCTAGTTGGAAAGAGACTTTCTTCATTATGTAATAATGCATTAACAATTGGGGACGTGTTAATCTCCTGTAGCAGGCGGCGCGGAGGTGCCCGGAAGTAGTGTACGGTGACCTTTTTCACCACGAGAGTTACATGGTCTATTCTATCGACCGAGGCTCGTAACAACAGGGCATGCAGTACTCTTCGGGCTGTGTTGTTCGGGTTGCAGTCGAACTCCATTCGTAGACAATCAATGTGAACATTCCCACTGCATACTAACAGCATTCTGAATAATTATTCCTACTTTGTACCAATGGACCTACTATACACTGGAACTCCATTCGAGGTACTACGCCCGGAATGTGCAAGAATCATTCGAGGCGGTTTCGGAGGGCATGCTGATTATGCGAACGTTATCTTGCAAAGCTGTGTCATGAATTCCTTATTCCGGCTAGTTGTGTTTGATTGCTCCTGATTCCGAATAAGACAGTATTGAATAACTTGAGGTTAAAACAACAAAGGAAAGGAAAACTGATTTGTGAAAATAGCATAACAAAGAAATACTAGAGATTTATGTCTGTTGGCAAACAGAACATGACGCTTTTCCGCATCGCTTTTTATCTTTAAAAAATGAAATAAAAAAAATTGACATTTTTTGCAAAAAATGTATGGGACTTCATTATAATAGTAAAAAAAATACTAATAATTCTGAACAATGATCAATTATTTCCAAACTCAGGATTTGGAATGTCTAGCTCAATAGCTAACTGCCCACTAAATTTCAAGAAGATTGACCATTGGCTAATATGTGATTTAAAATATCGAATTTCGATGACGTCACGATTGCGTCATGGCATGTTGGCCCCGGAGGGTGTTTCTAAACTACATTCCCAATAGATATAAACGAAAACATGGGAAAAATCTCGCTCCGTTGGCCAAATAATTTATGCGCAATTCAATTTGAAAATCTGAAAAGTTCACGACCTCATAAATATTCATAAGATGTCTGACTGAGTGCTCAAACTGAGTGCTCAAACTCGGCTGAAATTTAATTGGCTCATGTGGTATGCTAATGAGGTGAAATGCTGCCTTCTGATTGGTCAATTGACCAATGCTACCGACTATACAGACGTTAGGCACTACCAGTTTGAGATACTACTACATGATTGTAGTAATAGCCTACTGATCTTCTTTTTATGTTTTTCACAGATGGTTTTCTGGAATTGACGGGAACAATTGATCTCCATAATAAAGACTGCATAAGACACCGCGCGTTGCTCGTGCACAATAATTCACGGTGGCCAGGATCTAGGAAGGAGCATGACGCGCTCACACGTATTACTTAAAAAAAACCCACCTTGGATATTTGTTTATCCTATAATCAATTAAAGCCCATCGCATCCATCCGCATTTGAATCAGCCACGGCTACATGGCTACAAAACACTGCCGGAGGAACATTTTTTTATTTATTCAACGCTTGCACAATAATATTAATTGAAAATTTACAAAAAAACAATGCAGATTTATTTCCTGTAAAATTACCAACAGCCATTATCACGATGATTTCAGTGGCTTCGGGAACTGTGTCGATATCCACAGAGCTTGCACCTAGATCAACTAAGCCATCCATCTCCTGGATTGGTCGAATGGTCGCACTCAACAAAATTACGAATACCAGTCATACCATCTAACATAATTGAGCAGAATTTATATTTATCGTCACAATCTTGAACCTTGGAGCCTTGTAAGTTTGGAACCTTGTTGAGATAATCCTGGCTTCCCGTCAATATTCCAGAAAACCATATGTGGACAACATACGAGCAAAATGAGTAGGCTACTAGTACTAGTATCTCAAACTTATTTGGATCATCATCATCATCATCATCATTCCGGTAGCAGTACGTATACATGTATTACCAAAGGAGTCCATCTGGGCTAACCAACAACTTACTTGTGAAAAGTTATTCCTTTCTTACGGCTCACTTTTCTGTCCCTCTCCGGGTAATTCACTACTGCGCATACTTAAACCATTGTTCTTTGTGAAATTTCCTTATTCATTGTAATAATTATGTTAATTTGTCTTCAAAAGATGCCTATTTGAAGAAAACAAAATGCGTTCACTTCTGTCAAATGACCATTCAAATGTGTGCGCGCAGCAAAACGACACGTTCGTTTCTTATCATTGATCTCCATAATAAAGACTGGATAGGACACCGCGCGTTGCTCGTGCACAAAATACGCGGTCGAACAATGGCGGCGCACAACGCTTCAGGAGGGTAGAGTAGTATGTTCGTTAGAGCATCTTGCTCTAGAGTTCACTTGCTTGGCCATGGATGAATTTGGCCTACCTTGTAGTTGTAGGAACGAATACTTAAAGTATCGGAAATATATTTTATAGCCTCTTCATTTAGGCCTAAGTATGAATAATTCACGGTGCTTTTAACCTTGCCTTAGGAAGGAGCATGACGCACTCACACGTTGTTTTTTTCAACAACAAAAAATCTTGAATATTTTGTTAAGCCTATAACTATCTCTGCATAGTAGATAATTATTAATTAGCCCATCGAATCCGCATTTGAATCGGCCACGGCTACACATTGGTTTGCTGGTGTTTATCTTAACTTTTCTGAGCAACTTCAGGAATAAAAAACAAACTCATGCTGGACGAACATACTTTCATTCATTCAACGCTTGCACAATTATTTATTGCAAGTTTACAAAAAGCAATGCAGATTTATTTCTGGTAAATCTTTTGCACATGGTTATAAGGCTAGTCACCAGTGTTATCCAATGTATCCAAGGGGTACTTTCAACCTACCAAAATACTAACAACCATTATCACAATGGTTTCACCTAGATCAACAAAGCCAACCCTCTTCTGGATTGGTCGAATGGTCGCACTCAACAAACTTAAGAATGCATTATCATCTAACGTAATTGAGGAGAATTTATGAATGTTATCGTCATAATCTTTAACCTTGGAGCCTTGGAAGTTTGGAACCTTGTTGAGATAATCCTGGTTTACTGTCAATTCCAGAAAACCATCTGTGAAAAACATAAAAGGAAAATTAGTAGGCTATTAATTATCTTAAAATTTAGGGGGCCTGACGTTTCGTCCTAGCAGGACCTTTCTGAAAGGCAGAGAAAGGTCCTGCTAGGATCGAAACGTCAGGCCATCTAAATTTTAAGATTAGCATTTTGGTAATTTTAGTCAGTAAGCAGTTTGCAACATTTTTGTATATCACTTTAGGCTATTAATTACTACAATCATGTAGTAGTATCTCAAACTTATTTGGATACTGTTACCAAATCATTCTTTTATTTTAAGAGGGGTTGATTCAGCTTTTGGGTGATCCAAATAACAGCAGTTGTCATCAATGATTACGTAAGTTATTAAAAAGTTGTTCAGTCATTATCCCTCATCCGAAGTTGGTAAATGGTGATAACAACCGTAGCCTAAGTAAATGGTAGGCCGGTGGCTATGGCGGGGAGGTGGATAGGCTTGGCCTTCTACCGGAAAAAATCCTTCTTTGAAGATGATTTTTGGGCATATAATGTTAATGATTATTTGACCACTGCTGGAACAACACAGGTCATAATCATGTCATAAATTGAAAATCTCAGTCATCAATGAGCAGTATAATGCAGTACTAATGTCGAGTCCATCTGGGCTAACCAACAACTTACTTAAAAGTTATTCCTTTCTTACGGCTCACTTTTCCGTCCCTCTCCGGGCAATTCACTGCTGCACACGCTTTGACCATTGTTCTTTTCGAAATTTCCTATTTTATTCGTATATGTTTATGTTTTTTCAAAAGATGACTATTTGAAGGAATAAAAATGCGTTCACTTCTGTCAAATGTCCATTCAAATGTGTGCGCGCAGCAAAACGACACGTTCGTTTCTTATCCTCTTGACAAAACGAACACGCGGACGCGCATTTGACTCGGTGTCCTATCCAGTCTTTATTATGGAGATTAATGGGGTCAACTTGGATCAGGAGGTGAAAGGCCAAAAAGTTACAATAAGATTACGATACATACGGTGTCGGGCTTCTGCAGCTAGGAACGAAAAGGTGAATTTACCATGATTTTACTACGCTGTTCTACACGCACATGTCGGGACTAGTAATATAGTTTCCATTGGCATTACATTAGCTGCGAGTCGTCGGCGTACGAGTTGTCCGACTCGCGTACATATTTTGTGAAAACCAGCCGTGCCTCGTGCGTGTAGCAACTAGCATACTCTTTGGTCTTTGCGCTTGCGCATTGTGCGTATTGGCGTGGTGTTGGTGAATAGCGTTGGAACGCATGCAGCCCACTCGTGAACTGGGAAATAAAGATCGTGAACACGATAAACACGACGTGATTGGAACGCAGCAATAATTATGTACATGTACAATACATGTAAATTACAGTGCATGTATACATTACATAGATTAAAATGCACCCGTTGTTTGAATTACCGGTACATGTTCTACGCGTAATCAACCCAGGTTTTAGCTATGCACAAGATTAAAGTGACTTATTTATTTGTCACAATAAGCCTTCCTCCCAGGATTTCTCTAGCTCGGATAATGCATGAATATGAAATATTGTTTTCGACTTCAGGACATCCCTTGCGTTGGTCAACAGGACGGCAGAAAAACATCCAAATGTGGCAACTCAAATCAAATTGACTACAGAAATGCCATAGCTTGAAACTATAATCAATAAATTCAATGAGTATAAAACCATCTTTATTCATACCGCTCAATTTTAGCGTCCATCATTGCAATACCCATGATATCATCACAATAATTTTAAAATGATTTTCTGATTCACTCTGGGCATGGTACCCTTAAAAAAAAAAAATGGTGTTTAAAATTGTGATGAACCTAAAGTCTAAACCCTAAGATCTCAGGAAGAACAATCATATACATGTATGTGTAGTATCACATGGAATACAAGTGCTACATGTACATTGTTCATTTGGTGCCAAGCCTTCATTATTCCCAGATACAGAGGTTCATCACAATGATGGGTGTTGGGCTCCACCCTTGGTTCAGTCATACGTCTCCCTCTTTAAATGAATATTTGTCAGTAGCTTATCAGAGAAGAAATGTATACATGAGCATAAGCCAAACAATTAGTTTAATTGATTGGAAAGAAAAAGTCTACCAATGAAATAATTATCAAACAATACATGACCAGATGAGTTATGTGATCAAACAGTTTTCTCTTTTGGGGGCATTTTTCAAAAGGAATTTTAGTACATGTACATCACCTTACAGTTCTGAAATAAATGTTAACCAGTTCGCACCTGGACCTCTGAAATTGGAGCTCTGTTGGTTTGACTATATGACGGGGCCCTTGGAATCCGGGCACCACTATTGTCCACATTTTAAACAAAGACTCTTTTCAGCTTAGAACAAAGCAATACGAATCAGTACAAAGACCCTTTTTGACGCAAGTTGCCACATGAATTGCAAGATTAGCAGCAGTAATTGTGCAATTATGGGACCTTTACTGTGGAGGATCGAGGGATACCGCATTGCCCCTGAAAGCACACAGGACAGGTGTTGGCATGCCACACAGCCCAACGGTCGTCGGTGGGACAGTGGAATTCCACCCACATTCTTCACCGCAATCTGTACGCTTGGTTGTGGCCGACCAACTCGAAGATTTGACTGCCTGGAGTGGAGGCTGGAGTCTGTGGTCAGGGATTGACAGTTCTGTACACGCACACACACACAAACGTCTGTTACACTCCATTGATTCGAACGGATAATCTCTTGACAAAAGCCACAATGACGTCCGAATTGTTTCAAGTTTTTCCCTTTTTGTACCCATAGTATACCCTTATCGATTTATTTCACAGAAATATATTGTTACGATTGTTTTAGCGAGATTTGAAAATGATGCATCGTTCAAAAAACCCAGTATGGTGGTCATTGGCACTGTAAAACCACTCGGCACGAAGTGGTTAAAGCGATAACTGTTTTTTGTGACAAAAATACATATACAGTATAATTGAAACTCAATAAATTGAAATATGGCATTAAAGATTAAAAGGTGATCCGCCAGTGAAATACTCAAATAATGATGTCATATCTTCTTTCATATTTGGCCAACATTCAATTTCCGGGCTTCAGGAAAATTGTGTCAACATCCTTCTGCCAGAATAATTTTGCCATGGATACTTGGATAGTAGGATTAGAGTTTGGCTTTGACTGTCATGTTCTTGGGAATAATCTGCTGCAACTTCATGGCGTAGGCCATCTTTCCAGAGACCTTCAACTTGCCAGCAAAGAATGCCTGAATACATCAAGAAAAAAACATGCATATAAACATACAGTTTATATTTGAAATACCAGTGTGTGAAATTTATTTTTGACAAAACTTTGCATAGTCAAAATAGCCACAAGTTGTTCATGTTTTCAAAACTTTAAGGACTGACAAAAGAGCAAAGAAAACATGAGTACTTCATTGGACCAAGCCTCTGGTTTCAAGTACCAGTACTCTTTCACTCGACCTATTCAGCCCCTGGATGATCAATGGATTACTTACAGCCTGTGGTTGAAGTTTTCCCATCATCAGTTGAACCAAATCTGCATCCTTGATCGTAAATGTTACATCAGGTTTCTCTGCACATTAAAGATCAAACAACTGGGTTTAATAACAATGAAATCCGAAATGATGACCATTCTTTTAAAAGCTGAAGGCCCACCTATTATCAAAGCCTTTGACAACTTACCCTTTGAGTCCCGTCTGATACTGCCTTTCCCAGTCTTCAGGTCAATAAGCCAGGCGCCTGTTTTTCCATCAGGGCCATTGGTGACTTTGAAACCAAAGGTTGCCTTGGTCTTCTTAACTAGATCAGCTCCGGCCTATGGTGGGGAACCAACATGAAAGACAAAAGCTCACAGCCTCACTCACGCCACCACAAACCTACAACATATACCTAGCCACTGAAGAAAATTCTGTCAGCGATGATAAATTTCACCATACATGTACAGCATATAAACAAGGCTTACACCTTTTCTTGGAAATAGAGTAAGGCCAGAAAGGGCTAATTTTCAAGTGGCTAAGGAGTTCTTAGTGAGTTACCAATTTGAATGCTGTAGTATAGGCTTATTTTCCCCTTTATATTTGGGTTGGCAGCTGCAGGGCCACTGATCACACAGCTTACGGCCACTGACATTCCAACCACTGTTTGGAGTTATCATGGTTATCGTAGAACATGCTAGATCACCTCTTTAAAGTGCTCTTCAATGAGGCCAAACAGGGGCTCCGATTGGAACTTCTCTGCTGCAGTGAGGGTTGGCTGAATACGTGTCCTACAAGTGAAACATCAAAACATGAGTGAAATGTAGGAGTGGGTTCTGACACTTGCTGATACATGTAGGTATATAAGAAGACATAAGTTACTATAGGGAAGGGGTAGTAGACAATGATATGAACACAGGCTTAAAGGCCCAATACAACATTGGTAAAGGTCAAAAGATTGTCAGTTTGTGTGTTAAACCATTAAACATCCCAATCCTGTGAAGGTTTCAGCTCAAATGGTGATCTGAGAAAGTAGAAAAAGGTAAAAACCCGTCAAGGTTTTTGCACCATTCTGTAGTGTAAGAAATAGTTTATGACTTGCGAGAAATAAACTATTTGTTGATGTTTGAGTGAAGATTTCTAGGGAAGTACAGCATCCCAGACCGTAAGATTTCAACATGAGGATTCTATCATGACCATCTACAAACTGTGCAAATTAGAAGGAAATCTGTGGACATCAATATTTTCCGATCTTCCCAATGGTGTATTGGCCTTTAAGGCCTAAAGCCTGCAAACTTGTAGAATGGGAACAAACAACCTGGATGTTTTGTGGCAACTTTGGTTTTGGTACATAATGAAGGATTTTGAATGCAGGGTTAACAATGAGAGACATTTAAATTGGGACCACATATAAGTAATATTTTTAAAGAAGTACACAAATGTTGCAAATAGCTTACAGAGTACAGACCAAAATGACCAAAATGACCAAAATACAGTGGAACGTCGCTATAACGAACATCCCGAGATCCATGAAAATTATTGACTTGCTACATTCACATTAGCTTCATTCAAATTGGCTACATCCACATTGACTCGCTACATTCACATTGATTGGCTACATTCACATTGACTGGTTACATTCACATTGTCTACATTCACATTAGCTTCATTCAAATTGGCTACATCCACATTGACTCGCTACATTCACATTGATTGGCTACATTCACATTGACTGGTTACATTCACATTGTCTACATTCACATTAGCTTCATTCAAATTGGCTACATCCACATTGACTCGCTACATTCACATTGATTGGCTACATTCACATTGACTGGTTACATTCACATTGTCTACATTCACATTAGCTTCATTCAAATTGGCTACATCCACATTGACTCGCTACATTCACATTGATTGGCTACATTCACATTGACTGGTTACATTCACATTGTCTACATTCACATTAGCTTCATTCAAATTGGCTACATTCACATTGACTCGCTACATTCACATTGATTGGCTACATTCACATTGACTGGTTACATTCACATTGTCTACATTCACATTAGCTTCATTCAAATTGGCTACATCCACATTGACTCGCTACATTCACATTGATTGGCTACATTCACATTGACTGGTTACATTCACATTGTCTACATTCACATTAGCTTCATTCAAATTGGCTACATCCACATTGACTCGCTACATTCACATTGATTGGCTACATTCACATTGACTGGTTACATTCACATTGTCTACATTCACATTAGCTTCATTCAAATTGGCTACATTCACATTGACTCGCTACATTCACATTGATTGGCTACATTCACATTGACTGGTTACATTCACATTGGCTACATTCACATTGACTCGCTACATTCACATTGGCTACATTCACATTGATTGGCTACATTCACATTGACTTGCTACATTCACATTGGCTACAATGTACATTCACATTAGCTACATTCACATTGATTGGATACATTCACATTGACTTGCTACATTCACATTGGCTACATTCAAATTGGCTACATTCACATTGACTCGCTACATTCACATTGATTGGCTACATTCACATTGACTTGCTACATTCACAATGGCTACATTCATATTGACTGGCTACATTCACAGGCTACATTCATATTGACTGGCTACATTCACATTGGATACATTTATATTGACTGGCTACATTCACATTTACTGGCTACATGTACAAATGTACATTCACAATGACTGGCTACATTCACATCGACTGGCTACATTCACATCGACTGGCTACATTCACACTGACTGGCTACATTCACATTGACTGGCTACATTACATTGACTGGTTACATTCACATCCACTGGTTACATTCACATTGACTGGCTACATTCACATTGACTGGTTACATTCACATTGACTGGTTACATTCACATTGACTGGCTACATTCACATTGACTGGCTACATTCACATTGACTGGCTACATTCACATTGACTGGTTACATTCACATTGACTGGTTACATTCACATTGACTGGTTACATTCACATTGACTGGTTACATTTACATTGACTGGCTACATTCACATTGACTGGTTACATTCACATGTAGCATGAGATCTCATCTAGAAATACATGTAGTATCTGCATTATCTGATACCTGTTGTGATCGGGGAAGCCCATCCTGTACAATGTTACCACAACAGCACCTCCCAGTCCGATGTTGTGCTGTAATGCCAACTTGGCCCTTGCCACTTGTCTCTTGCCAGCCTCACCCCGAAGCTGCCAACAAAGCTCCGAGCACTGAGCTAATCCTGCCACATTATCATTGTAAACAAAGAAAACAAAACACATCCTGCTTGAGCTCTTGTCGATGGCTTAACAACTATAGTAAAAACTATATTGCTGCTTACATGATCTTAATGGTAAGTAGTTGTGCCAGACTATTTAAAGCGGGCCTCTAACATGGTCCATCAAATCCCATGTTTTTTAATTTGTGAATACACGTATATGCCTTTAATAGAATCACTAAAAATACATGCGCTGCATGCTGTTAACCAAATTGCGCTGGGTCCAACGGGCGGGCATGAGTCTCGAAAATGTGGTTCACAACATGCAGTGCGTGATGTCCGGACGTTGCTTTGCACTTTTCAGGAAACGGTTGCCGGGGCTCAACCCGTGCATGTTGGAATCTATTTACAGGGTCCGAAGATTCCGAAGCGGAAAAACTATTGTTTTTGTTAAGATTTTTGGCTTTTCCGCCGCTTCAGCGCAGCGGAAAAGCTATTGTTGCTGTTCTGATTTTTTTAGCTTTTCCGCACGCTTCAGCGAAGAGGAAAAGCTATTGTTGTTGTTCTGTTTTTTAGCTTTTCCGCCAAGAAGCAGAAAAGCTATTGTTGTTGTTCTGGTTTTTTTTTGTCTTCTTCTTCCTTTTCTTATTGGAAAAATCCCATAGACTTTGTACATGGAATCTATGATCGCCATTTTGGCTATTGAACACACTTGGATTTTTTTCAAACTTGACAAATGCATAGAGCCCTTGCTGAAGTTGTGCACAGTTGACTGTAACATGACGTAACGTGTCACATGACAGCGTTTTAAAGGGGCAAATTTCAAACTCCATTTTAAGCAAAAATGCAATTTCGTAGGGTTTCAATTTTGCACTACATGTATATATATCTAAGTTGGGAAAAGGTGTATCCAAAAATTGTCCTCATTTGATCGTGACGTAATCTCATGAATATTAATGAGGTCATTAACTTTTCAGATTGTAACATTCAATTGAGCATATTTGGCCAACGGAGAAGATTTTTTTATTTTTTTGTTTATATCTATTGGGGATGTACATGTAGTTTAGAAAGACCCTCCGGGGCCAAAATGCCATGACGCAATCGTGACGTCATCAAAATGTGTGTTTTTAAAGCAATCCTCTTGGTCAATCTTCTCGAAATTTGGTGGGCAGTTAGCTATTGGGCTAGACATTCTAAATCCTTGTTTGGAACCAATTAACCATCATTCAGAATTGTTATGATTGTTTTAATGTTAAAATGAAGTCCCATACACTTTGTGCACAAAATATGCAAGGGGGTTTTGGGGTAGGAATGGGGGTACAGGTTCGAACCCCGTTGATGTCAATTTTTTATTTATTTATATTTTTTAAGAGAAGCAGATGCGGAAAAGCGTTATGTTCTGTTTGCCAACAGACATAAATCTGTACATTTTTTTAGCTTTTCCGCCGCGCAGCGAAGCGGAAAAGCTATTGCTTTTGTTAAAAATCTTAACAAAATTTAACATGTTTTGCGAATCAGTTTTGAAAATGGCACAGTGACGGCCATTGGCACTGAAATTATCCTGACGTCAAGAAGTTAATACTTAGTGATTTTAAACCTTTCCTGTATTTTTTATCAAGAAACCCATAACAGTGAATGAGACTTATATAACAGAACAAACAATTCCCTGTGCTGAAAAAGGGTCCCCTTGGACACAAAATGGGCAGTTATTATCCAGAAAACAATGGACAAATGGAGCACAAATAAATTGCTACCTTGTTTCCATACAAAGAGGCAGTTGCTACTTTCTCTTTGAAGGGAATCTTATATAATGTATATGAAGATTAACAGGGTGTTTTGAAATCCAGTATAGACAGGCCAGGATGTTTTCCTCTAAAGAACATTTTACAGCATGCCTGATATTAGTCATTATGCTTCTGGATGTTGAGGCCATATGGTTGAAAGTTTGAATACACTTCACCCACATCTCTCTTTATGACAAGTGATTCTATGCCCAGTTCATTCATATCAGATTGTTGAACGAGTGAACAAAATGAGTCCAGCGTCAATATGACTTAGAAGGGAGATACATTTGTAAAGTAGGAGCTGGAAGATAATGAACTCACCTGTGGCACCCAGTGGGTGTCCTTTAGAGATGAGGCCTCCACTAGGGTTGATGACATACTTTCCTCCATAGGTGTTGTCTCCTTGGTCAATTAGTTCGCCTGCCTTGCCTTTATATCACAAACAGATAAACATGCTAACAAACAGGCACACAGATTTCTGAGAACAGCTGATTTTGGTGCATAAGTAGTTCTATGAAATTTGCCCCTGCAGCTGATTTCACAAAACGCTAAGACATGTCTAAGGACAACACTGAAGGAATGGTTACTCGTCCTAAGTCAGAATGCATCCTACATAGGTTGAGACACATTGTATGCGTCTCAACTTCTATGGCAATGCGGCTGTACTCATCTTAACTTAGGACTGGTCCCAGGGTTGTCTTATCTGCATGAATGTGTATGATACCGAATAATAACCAAAGTGATTTTTTTTGCTTCTGTCTGATTGTGAAGCAATTTTTACTAGTAATATTCACTAACAAAATGTTATACCAAAAGGCAATATTATTAATATTTTTTCATATCATACATAGCCAAACACTATACAGCAAAGTAGTTACCGACATGCACACCATTTAAGCCAACAAAACTTTTCCCAGAAACACAGCCTAGCAGCCATTTTGTAAACATCTCATGCACACACATGAAGCCATGGCTACGGCTGTTACATGTAGTCGTCAAATTGAATAAATTGAGCAGTTGCATTAGATTGATCATCCTCTTCAAATCATTTACATTTACTGTTAAAATGGACGAATATTGCATTAAGATCGGTCTTGGAATGTGTCATAGTTAAAATCGGTCTTTCAGCCAGGACACATCCTGAGTCCTACATGTAAGATCAATTTTAAAAATAAACAAAATTAGTTAAATCGCCCCCTGGTCAACTGCCCAAAAAGCCAGCAAATTTACACTTAGCTGAAAAACACCCCCCAAAAAATGATGTGCCTCTAAAGACCATGTAAAAACTTTAATCAATACATTTTTACATAAATACTTCAATCAGTGCCATATGACAACATGATCAAACCAAATGATGTGGTTAGAAATGGAAATGACCACAGAAACAAATGAAAGCAAGAAAATAAACCACTTTGGATCATAACTTTGAGAACTATCCAAAAACAACCCCTCCAAACATTCTTGTACCAAATCAAAGTTCACAAAACAACACTGCTCAACCTAGAGCTATTCACATGTGAACATGAGATCGTTTGCCCTCTTTACTTGCCTGGAGGGCAAAGTCCCAGTGCTTCGTAGGTAATCATCTCATTGGCAGCAAAGCAGTCATGGAGCTCTACCACTTGCACATCCGTTGGGCGAATGCCCGTCTTGCTGAAGAGCTCATCTGCTGCTTTCTTGGTCATGTCATAGCCAACCTTGGGAGAAAAGAAAGCCAGATTAACAAATGTCAGCAGTCCCCTGCCAATGGATACAGCACATTCTGTCTGAAAATGATTCCTCTCACAGCCACACTTCCTTTTACGAGAGATTGCAAGCATGGTGTCAATGCAAATGTTTCAGCCAATCATACAAGCCAACAATCTTGTTTATCAGGAAAGTGGTTTGAATTTGATTTTACGCCCAGTGAAGGGAGGATATGGTAAAATGTAACTGCATAAAGGTCTCTCTGGGAATAGGTAAGGTTCTGAAAATAATCTGAGGGATCTTTTCACATGTTGGTTTTTTACTGGCCTGCCAAAGATAAATTCCAGTTGGCTATGAGGGTGGTTAAAGTATGTGTCAAAAACTGTTTGAATGAGTTGCACTTTTAAGGATCCTCAAAACCACTGAGAAGCTTGGTCTTCCAAGTCATAACTAGGTCTTGGTCATACCAATGTCAGCATGCTGTTTTCAACAAAAAATGTGTCCAAACTGTCACTGAGGACAATTTGTGAGAAATGCTCCAAATGCTGATGTTAACTTTCTTTTGTACAGTGATATACATGTACATGCCATTGTTCAAGTGTTGGTGGGCATTATGGTTTAAGACTTGGCTCAGGCTACTGTTGAGGAGCATTTCTTATCACATTAAATGCAGAAATGCAGACAGAAGCATAGACCAGGACCAATGTAAATCCCCATTGTAAAAACACATACCATCTTCATCAAGCTGTTCTCCTCAAAGGTGCTGGGGAGATCTGTAGCCATCTGCATGCCAACAATCTCCACAGCTCTGCTCTGTAGGTTATGCTTCCTGACAAAGTCCTCACTGCATAGAATGGCTGCAGCACTGCCATCTGAAGTGGGGCTGGTGAAGGATCAGATGAATGAGAGGCAAAGATAGGAGTGGTTACAACATTGTCTATCACAGCATCACTCCACAAATTTGAACTTTAATATTAGAAGGCTGGATACTTGAATTGAGGTGACATGAGTTGCAAAGCGCATCAGATAGTAATCTTGGTGTTGTTTGATTTTTTAATACCTATGAGGGGATAACTTTTTTTTTTTTTTTTGGGGGGGGGGGAACTGGTCCAGTTGTTGGTTGTCCAGTTGTTGTTAGGATGGATCGGTCATGACCAAAGGAGCAGAATGCCATGGGGACAGGGGCTGGAGGGGTAACAGGGGTCCATTGGTGGTGCGGGATACTTGGAGATTTGGTTGACAGGGGAGGGGGACGGCACACAGGTTCTGATGGAGGGGGATGGGCTACCACTGCCAGTATTCTGTTTCTTGTTGCTGAGTCTAAAAGCAGAACAGGGATGGTGTGCCTTATCTGGCATCCTGATAGCCACCATATAGATGGTATTGCCATAGGGATCCAATGAACATCACACTTCCAGATTGCATCAAGAATACATGGACAAGACAAAGCCTGTCTGTTCATGAATGTGACTGACCTCCAACTCTCAAAGTAATAATTAATGAAAAGGGCTGGGTGTTACATTCCGGCAGTATCATCCAGAAACTAGAGGGCTATGTCTGTTGTCAGAACAGACCATAGGACTTTTCTGCCTTTTTTATAACTTTTGACTTCTTTCTATTAAATGCAATGCTAATAGGACTACTATCCATTTTTACAGTGGCTAAAACTGAAATCACAGTTAGCAAATTCAACCTGGGCTTTGACAGCTGAGGTACACATGCGCGTGAAAATGACCTGACACCAAGCAAAGAGATGACGGTGGTTTCTCGGATTGCGCAACATGCGAGGAAATTTGCCAAGCTGTAGCATACGTTCTTTGATGCCGGGCACAAATTTTATGCACAAAGTCTATGGGAAAATATTAAAATTTCAGTCGATCAGTTCCAATTTTTAGATTTTTAGTGTAACTAACTGCCCACCAAGTTTCAAATCTCGAATTTTGATGACGTCATGATTGCATCATGTCATTTTTGCCCCAGAAGGTGTTTCTAAATCATATCCCCAATAGATATTGCTCCGTTAGCCGAATATCGTCAATTGAAAGTGAACATCTGAAAAGTTCATGACCTCATTAATATTCACGAGATGATGTCACAATCAAATTATGGCAATTTTTGGATACACCTTTTCCCAACTTAGATAAAGTGCAAAATTTAAACAAAACCAAATTGCACTTTTGCTTTAACGGAGTTTGAAAATTTGCCCCTTTAAAGCACTGTCATGTGACACACGATGACGTCATATAGTGTCATTGTGCGCAGCACTAATAGACCTCAGGGACAATTGTTTTCCCTAAGTTTGGTTAAGAACGGTCTTTCCATATTGCTAAACAACTTTAATATTAGAATGCACCCATGCTTTATCTAAGGGATTTATTGGACCAAGAAGAAGAAGAGGAAGTATAAGAAGATGAGGGAAAAAAATCAGAACAAAAAATATGCCTTTTCTGTTGAGATGGAAAAGCCAATTATACAGAATAAGCAAGACTTTAACAATACTACTTAGCGATGATTTCCGTCAATCTCCATGCAATCACAGGCGACAGTAGATGAGTATTTTTGTTCCACTTAAGTTTGTCATCAATGACAGTCACGAGATATTTGTACTTACTGACCCTTTCTATTTCATTTCCATTAACAATTTGTGAACTCTAGTACTACAACGAAAGTCTATGACCATCTCCTTAGATTTGTTGGCATTAATAATGAGTGTGAATCTGAAAGTTATGAGTATGATTAAACAGGCAAATTACTGTAATTTAATAATGATTACAAATTCTTCATGGAAATCACTGTAGGATCATAAAGTAAAATTATACATGATGTTAAGATCGTTCTCTAAATAAGACAATGTTATTTATTTATTTCCTCGTTGTTTGTTTCACGTAGCTAACACCCCGACACAGAAGGGATTAGCGCTGATTTAGCGAACCAATGAATCACCGCCTAGTTTTCCCGCGAACCGATTGTAACCTCTAGCACATTTCCCCGATCACGATAGCTTGCTTAGGACGCGCTTTAGGAACGCGCTGTTCGTTTCCACAGACTTACGTAACTATTCCGGCCATGGTTATTGTTAAACAAATTCGTGTTTGTTGTAAATTACATCGGGAGTTTTTCCCACTGATTTGTGTGCTGTGATATAAAGAGTGTGAGAGAGAGGGAGAACGGATCGAATGATCAATCTGTGAACATCGAGGGTGTGTGAGCTGACTAAAGATTGCTTGTGACCGACCGGTACCAACTTCCTGAAGTCCCTGAAGCGACAGGTGACGATCGGCCGGAGAAATTCAGTCCCGGTACGTTCAGATCATCAGATCTGGCTAAATCAGAGCCAAACAGAGCAACCGGTCCCCATTTCACGCAACATTCAGCCTGCAAGACACCAGTTCAAGCCTGATAAAGGAAAATAACTGTAAGTTAAATTTGTTCTAAGAATTGTAACCTCCTTGAAGATATTGTTGTTGAGAAGCTTAAAGTGAAAGTAAAGTATTGTATTTCTGAAGATTGAGCAGAATTTGAATCATACATGACTTTGGACCAGTAATGGAAGGACTGATGGAAGTTTAGTTTTTTTTTTTTTTTAGTTTTGTGGAGAATCAGTATTGATGATTCGAGAAGTGTTTTAGACAATGGACCTCTTTTATAGCTCCATGTTTAGACCGACCCAGCATTAAGTTTGTATCATTTTGTATATCAACATTTTGTAGCCACGAAACTTGCACGTATGTTGGTTACATTTTATTTGTATAGATTGCCGTAACTTTAGTAGAGATTCCCCTCATGGTCCTACCCCTGACTGAGTGACGTCCTAACGTGGTAGCCGTTTCCATCCTTGTGAGGAGACTACCCTGGCAACCGTACCACACTGACATACAGCGTACAGTATCGTCGGCAGGACTGCTCTGACTGAGTGACGAGGCCTACCGTCAGCGTAATTGTTTACGTCCCTGAGAGGAGACTACTCCAGTTGTTTCAGTAAAGGGGTTCTATTCGGCAATTCCACTTCTGTATAATTTGATCCACTGTAAATTGAAGTCCGGTTGAGTAGGGTAACACTAAGCCCATTAATTATTATTGTTCAGAATACCCTAAGCATGTTTTCCATCTTGTAAATAATTGTAAATACAAAGAATTTAATTTGATTTAATATCAAGTGCGAGGTCTTTGTGAATCATTCAGTTGTTACGGCTCAGTAATTTTGACCCGGGGTCATCAAAATACATGTATATAACTCTTCGTTAGTGATGACACATGATACTTAGACATAATTAGTAATGCTATACTTTTTAGTTACAAAATAATTTCCGGCTATACCCCCTACAATTGTAAGACTTAATGATTTTGCAATAATTTTTTTTTGTGGCCAACTGTCTTTCCTTCTACTTGTATTTGAACCTACATGTATTGCCCCCTTTGGTGGTACGGTAGATGTGCCACAATCTTTGGTGGGGTTACAATGCCATGGGTAATTCCTAGTAAAAAAGTTGGTCTTTTCTTTCTTACTTTCCCATTAATTCATTTCAATTTCAGCAGCTTACTTGGGACCCCTGTCATCAACTACATGTATTAAAGTAACCCAATGAACTTATTAAGAGCTAGCTGTGAGGTGAAGCAGAACAATGCATTTGGAATTGCCTTCAACAATATCCAGAAGCAAAGTCACTAGGATCTTACCAACATTGCAGCTTTGTCAGTGGCTCAAAGACCATCGGAGACTTCTTGATGTCCTCTAGAGAGTACTCAGTTTGGAACTGGGAATATCTTGCACATACAAGGTAATCAAAACCAATATTCTGTCAATTACTAAAGGTCAGGACGCAAATAATTAAGTGCAATAAAAAAGAAACAAATTGGACCGGGATTTTAACCAAAGCCTTTGGTTTAAGTCACAAGCACTCTATCATCTGAGCTCCATGTACACCGTAATTTTCGGAATATTGGCTGCCTGGAGTACAAGCCGCAGCGCTACAAACATTTCACAAAAAGATTCAGCTGTACCACCTTATACATGTATGTGGCATCATTGTAACATTTCTTCACTGATGTCACCTTCATTATATTGCTAATGCAGTCGGATGTACAGGTGTGTAGAAAATTCAATCAAAATGAGAAACATCTGTTAAATTCCAGAGTCTCTGACTTAATTTCACGATGTTTAAGTCTCTGATTTAATTTCAATAAAAACAAAAAAGTAAAAAGAAATTGACATTTTAGAAGTAATTTACTCGAGGAAATTTCGCTGAAAACCGGTTTTGTATCTTGAGAGCATTATGTATATTTGTTCGTTCAGACATGATTCATATGTGAAACAATGATTATAAAAACTCATAGTGTTACGTTTAACTTCAATAATCAGGTCATTGGTGAAAAAATAACTGACGACTCAATGGTTTTTAAACATTAGATACCAAGGCCTTAACCCATACAGCGACAGTGCAACTTAACATACATGGTGAGCTCTAGCAAAACACCAAGCCTTCAGTGAAGCCATGATATCATGTCTATTGTAGCGCTACAGAACATAAATACACCAGTGGAGGTGAAAATCAGTCGATATGTGTAGTTTGTGTACATGCATATTATGGGAGGATAAAGTAGATTCGTACTGTACATATAGTGGTTAGTAGAGTCAGTTCCCTACATTTGTGATGCTCTGCTAATGACTGACAAATGTGTGTACCCTCGACATTCGGGAAATAAATTTTCTTCTCAAAATGAATCAGCGAGACATTGTAACAGTATGAGAAAAGATAATGCCTCAATTAACTACCAAACGGCCCGTTGTTCTGCCAAAGTGTTGGTTCAAACTTTCGTTAATAAATTGCCTCATGTAACAATTAATATCTCTCTTTTCTGGTCGAAAAGAACTGTCTCATACCGGTATATACATATATATACATGTTTAATGTCAATCTTATTCTTCAAGTCTCAGCCAATAAGCCGCCCAGTGTATAAATCACAGTAATTTTTTTCATGGGAAAAATCAACGTTTAAGTTGTGGCTTATATTCCATAAATTACTGTGTGCATCCAGCCTTCATGTGGGGCCTCCAAAATAGTCCTCTCGCTAATAGGTGAAGGCATGAGTCACAGGCTTTTAACCAAAAACAACATGCTTCCAAAATCAGCCCCTCTCCCCTTTCAATAAATGCACCTTGCCACGGTAGCTTGGGATCAGAAATCAGAAAAAAAAATTTGAATTCTAACTTCTAAGAATGTTGTAAGACTTACGGGTTGTTGGTTGAATGCTTGTGGTTCTTGTAGGCAATCTTTGCCATGTGTTCCGCGGTTGTCCCTTCAATTTTGAAAAACAATAAGAAAAAAACAAAATAAATGCTACATGTATGTGCCTTCTATTTTATTATGATATATATTGTAGATTTATCGACAAACTATTTTTAGTGGCACATTGATGGTGGTCTTACATGTACTTACTTTTCTATTCCAACAAGGTCACAATGATGAAAAATGAAAAAAAGTGGCTCTTACAAAACACATGTACAAAGTCTATGGGATTTGGGCTACAAGAAGAATGAAAATAAATGGCAACCAGAACATAACGCTTTTCCGCATCTGCTTCTCTTAAAAAAAAAAAAAACGGGATTCAAACCCGTACCCTCCATTCCTACCCCAAAACGCTCAGAATGCATATTTTGTGCACAAAGTGTATGGGGACTTCATTATAATATTAATAAAATCATAACAATTCTGAACAATGGTCAATTGCTTCCAAACTCAGGATTTGGAATGTCTAGCCCAATAGCTAAATGCCCACCAAATTGACCTTTGGCAAATATGTGTTTTAAAAACACGCACTTTGATGATGTCACAATTGCGTCATGTCATTTTGGCCCCCGAAGGTGTTTCTAAACCACGTTTCCAATAGCTATAAACACAAAAATGAAAAAAATCTCGCTCCGTTGGCCAAATATGCTCATTTGAATGTTACAATCTGAAAAGTTCATGATCTCTTAAATATTCATGAGATGATGTCACGATCAAATGATGGCATTTTTTGGATACACCTTTTCCCAACTTAGATACAGTGCAAAGTTGAAACCAAACGAACTTGTACTTTTGCTTTTAATGGAGTTTGAAATTTGCGCCTTCATGAAGTTAGGACAAATTTCAGCTTGGGCTCTAAGCATTTGCCAAATTTGAAAAAAATTGAAATGTGATCAATGCCCAAAGTGCTCTTTACAAAACCCCTGTGCTTTGTCTATGGCATTTTTCCGAGAAGTAAAAAAAACTAGAAACATACGTCTGTTGTAACAGAACGTGTAACTTTTCCTCTTTTTTCCCCCGAAGAAAGACCAAGTTGAAAATCTGAAAACCAGTAGCACATATAATTACTACAGTACTTCCGGTCTGGACTGGAAGAAAGGGTCACATATGACATGAGAAAGGTCATCAAATTTGAAACTCCTCTCACATGCTAGCAACAGCGCAACAAGGGAGATAACCACTGATTTAATATCAGGTTTTTTTATTACCTCATTAATATTCATGAGATGACCTCATCATCAGAATTATGGCAATTTTTGGATACACCATTTCCCAACTTAGATATATGCCAAATATTGATCCTGTGGGAACTAAGATCGTGGCATGATTGCACATGCCAGGTTGGCCCTTTAAAGGGCGGTCATATGACAACTCGATCACAAACGGAAAAACCCCTAGATTTACTGTATATTGGGTGTAGGCCCCTTTTAGCATCGTTTTGATTAAATTCATGAAGGTTGAAACTCTGTGTTTCGAACCTGTACCATACATTCCAACCCCAAAAGGCACACCAACATATCGTGCACAAAGTCTTTGGGACTAAGAAATGATATTTAACAAATCATAATAAATCAAAACAATGTTTAATCGATGCCAATCATCAGATTTTGAATATATAGCACAATAGCTATCTGCCCACCAAATTTCTAGAAGATTGACCAATGCCTTATGTGTGCTTTAAAATTACACATTTTGATGACGTCATGATTGACATTTTGGCCCCAGAGGGTGTTTCTAAACCATATCCCCAATAGATATCAAATAAAAAATAAAAAAAAATCTCTCTTCCGTTGGCCAAATATGCTCAATTGAATGTGAAAATCGTAAAAGTTTATGACCTCATAAATATTCATGAGATAGGGTCACGATCAAATGAGGGCAATTTTTGGATACACCTTTTCCCAACCAAGATATAGTGCAAAGTTGAAACCAAACACACTTCTACTTTTGCTAAAAATGCAGTTTCAAATTTGCCCCTTTAAAGCACTGTCACGTGACCCGTGATGACGTCATGAAGTTTTCAAGACAACTGTGTACAACTTCAGCAAGGGTTTGCAAAGTTTGAAAAAAATCCAAGTATGTTCGGTGGCCAAAGTGCTGTTGACAAAACCCCTGTGCTTTGTCTATGGGATTTTTCCGATAAGAAAAAGAAGGAAAAAAAAAAAATCAGAACAACAATAGCTTTTCCGCTTCGCTGAAGTTTGCGGAAAAGCTAAAAAACCCAGAGCAACAACAATAGCTTTTCTGCTTCGCTAGAAGCAGCGGAAAAGCTAATTATAATAACAAAGAGAATTTGACTGGACCAGAACTTGAAACTGAGATTTAAAGCTTAACCATTGAAGCACCAGTACATCTCTGGAAATAGGGGTATGGTCCCTAGAAATGTATAGTAGTTAATGGAAAATGCTTCTGACTTGCGCCACAACCCAGCAAAGATACATTGTACATGTACCGGTATACATGTAGGTGATTGTTTGGGAAGGCCTTACCTACATTGTACAACAATGTACAGTGTAAGGGCTGGACAGCTCAGACGGTAGAGCTCTGGTATTTCAAACCAGAGGCCAAAGTTAAAATCCCAATCCAGCCAAATTCTACTTGTATATTAATATATTGAATAAAGGAAAAGCTCACCGTATTTGCGCATGTGCTCATTTCCTGCTTGGCCAAACATCTGGGCAGTCACAGGGGCTGCCTGTAGCTCATGGTTATTCATTAAGACATTGAAATGCTTGTCCATGGGGCTGGTCCTGTCAGTGAACTGTAGCAATCAGAGATCACAGATGAGAAACCAGAAACTGGGAATGAAAGCCTAACCTTTTAATTTAAAGTCCAAAAGGTTTTTGGTTGAGTCACTAAGGAAGTGAAAACCAAGCACCCTTGCAAGTTGTCACTGACAACTGGAGCACACCATACAACCATACAACCATACAATGATACAACAATGATACATTGATTTCCTTCGATGTCACGTCGTTGTTTACCAACGTCCCCATTGAAGGCGCATGCAGAGTAGCCCTACAATGCCTGGAAGGGGACCCGAACCTCCCTCTCCCCCGCCAAGATCGCCACCCTGCTGGAGTTCGTCTTACGGTCCACGTACTTTCTCCACGAAGGGTCCTTCTACGAACAGACGGATGGAGCAGCTATGGGCAGACCAGTGTCCGCGGTCATCGCCAGCCTGTACATGGAGGCATTTGAGGAGGAGGCTCTGCAGAGTTGCCCTCCCGAATGCTCCCCTTCAGTATGGAAGCGGTATGTTGATGACACCTTTGTCATTGCACCGCGCGACCGGACCGACCAGCTGCTCTCCCATCTGAATTGTCTCCGGCCCACCATACACTTCACTGTCGAGGTGGAAGCGGACAACACCATCGCCTTCCTGGACACTTTGGTCCACAGGGAGCCCGACGGCAGCCTAACCACAACTGTGTACCGCAAACCCACACACACCGACCAATACCTGGCTTACGACTCCCACCACCCTGAATCTGTGAAGCGTGGGGTGGCCAAGTGCCTCTTTGACCGTGCAGCGCGTTTGGTTACCAAACCGCGCTGTACAGCCTCAGAGAAACGCCATGTGCACACTGCGCTCACAGCGAACGGATACCCAACCCCTTTCATCCGTCACTCTTCGAGACCTAAGGTGAGCACCGATACGGAGCGGGTTGAGTACAAGTCCTTCGCTGTACTCCCCTTCATGGACGACCACCTTGAGGAACCAACTCGTCCACCCCAAGGACCCTGTCCCCCCAGAAAGACGCGGAGGTGTCGTCTACGAGATTCCGTGTGGCGAGTGCAACCAGGTCTACATCGGCGAAACCGGCCGGCCCATCGGTGAGAGAATCAAGGAGCATCAACGCGACGTGAGACTCTCCCGTGTGGACGGATCGGCGGTAGCCGAACACGCTTGGGGAGCTGGTCACCGCCCCAATTGGGACGATGTACGGTGTTTTGACCGAGAACAACATTGGTACACCAGGCGTGTCAAGGAGGCCATCCACATCCGACTTCGCCGAAACAACATCAATCGAGACAGCGGCATTGACATCCCCGGTTTCTGGCTCCCCACCATCAGACGCCACGACCGCCGACCCACCACGGACGGGGCCGCTAGTGGACGCCAGAATCGCGCGCCAAACCGCACGATCACCACTACGATGTCCGCAAACCGGTACACAGGAACCGGCGAAGTGGACATAAACAGACGCCGCAGCGCGCATTCTTTAGTTGCCTGATGAAGGTTCGCAGTTAGCAACCGAAACGTCGCCACCAGCAACGACACTTAATGATACAACTGTTGTAAAATGATCACTGATTACAATGACTGTAATATTCTGTTATATCAAACCAGTTTGTGGGTCTGTCATATCCAATCATAGCAGGAGCATTCTCTAAGGCAAGATTTGCGCAAGGATCATGCTTAGATTTAATTGTTTGGCCCTCATAGATTTTTTAAAGATTGACCAAACATTAACCATTAATGCATATCAGCACACTGAAACATGGCCAGAAGCTTCACCTTCCATTAAATTTCCTCCTGGGTGTAGGCCTATTCAGGTTCAAACTGAAATGGCAAAATCTGTTCTACTTCCTCACAGTTGTTTTCCTCGTCAACTGAATCTGATGAACATGAAAGCTGATTGCTGTCATGATCGGAAAAAAACATCAACGCTGGAACTGCTTGAGTCAGACATTATACTATAGCACGCTGTTGTTTATGGTCGGGAACAGTTAACAGTCGCCGGCTAAAGGGCTCTGTTCACCTATGTCGCAATTTTTGGGCTTAACTCTCTGTACCCGATGGCTTCTGTTTAGCTTTTGCTCCGAGTAGGTAAAGGAATAGGGTTGTGAAATCTAAAGAATCTAACATATTTCTTCGCATTTCAGAAATATGCAGATGTGTTTTCTGGATAAATATATTTCTGCTTTCAAGATGTGTTGATGCATGTTAAAAAAAAATTCCAGCACAGCACGGCACATCCTCTTTAACGTAGGGTTTCCTCTAAACTATTTTTCGCCCGGGATGGGCAAAACTTAAGTTGGCCAAATGGATCTTTTAGAGGCCCAAAACCTCACAAATGGCTTTGAAGTTCAGTGGTCCTGTGTAAGTTTTCACATTTTTCCCTGTACTTGTGGGAAGTTGCCAGATGAATTTTGAGAGCAAATACAATTCGTTTTTTGGTCGCTTGTCGACCGAAGACCCACTTTGGGAACGGGGAAGGGAGAATGACCGTCTGAACAAAGGCGTTGTTATGCGTGCCGTACGCGCTTGGCCCAGGAATGCTTGGTAGCTGGAAAGCTGACCAACAATGGGGCCGGTCAGGCATGCAGTCAGGCGATGGGCACATTAGCGCTTGTAGCGCGTGTATTGGTTCTTTTGGCCGTGCACCTCCGCTGGGTGTGCATCGTATAGTAAAAACTCTGGTCGAGAGTCAGCAGATTTTAGAACTTTCAACTTCGTCGCAGTGCTGAATCTTGAGCATGGGGAATAGAGGGAGGAACTAGAAAGCGCAGGAGTCCCCTGCTCAACGGACAAAACGAGCGTTGTGAGTAGAACACTATGTCCAGATGGTTCGTGCACCGCCATTCCCGTCTGACTAAGGCCTAGTGCTCCTACCTATAGGCTCGAGAGAGCCCCCATGCTCAGCCTGCGCTTCCGACCCCGGAGTAGCCAACAGCAGCATCTGGACTGCGTCCTTGGCAGGGCGAAGAGGCCCAAGCCAAAATCCTTGAATCCCCATATTCCCGATCCCGGGCACTGTATGTAAGGACTAGCAACACAGCGGTGCCGGGATGCGATGACACACGGCTATGCCGGAAGCACATCATCATGCCTATTAGCGCCATCTATGGGTCTGGGACAGCGCTACAGTCGAGGAGCAGTGAGCATCCCAACAACCAGAGTCTTGGCGATACCCAGGCATCTACCCAGCCCTTCAATGTAAGCGAGAGCACAGGAGGGAACATCCAGCCCACTTCAGTCAGGAGCTGACTTCGGGTCCACAACGGCAGTCTCCACCCTTCCGAGCGCCAGTGCTCCAGTGGTCAACGCTTCGTCACCTGGTCTCCCTGTCATGCCAACTCACGCCGGCCACCCCGTGAAAATACCTCCCGGTGAGCACGTACTGTTACTTTTGGGTTGCGGGAAACCTGGTAGTCGGGTGAAACGATATTGTTCATCACTAGCGCAGCATGAAAGGCTAGCGCAGCATGAAAAGCACACAAAGGCAATATATCCTTTAACGCCCTGTGAAAGGCCGGCTATGACCGGCTTGCGGTTTTGTAAGTCCTTGCGTGTGATGTCTCGCTCGAACGCCAGAATAGGCTTTCTCCTCTGCAATGCCCTGCATAGGCAGCGGCAGAGAGGTTATGCGACGGCTTCACAATGGCTTTTGTCTCAGTCTCAGGTGTAGCGGGCCGTGTAACCGACGGGACGCATCAAATCTGTAGTCCGTAAGGCAACGCACACACGCGGCCCTTGATGGAGAAACTATAAAAGGAGGTCCCCTTAAATAGGAGGAATGGCCGGCTTAATTACCACCCTTCCAATTTGCCTTTGAGAAAGGTCCCGCTGGGATCGAGGCGTCGGGCCCGCTGAGTCTTGAAATTTGCAATTTGGTAATTTTGGTCAGTGAGCAGTTGCAACATTTTGTATATCACCCTTTCAAGTTGATAGACTTGGTATATACCAAAGCAGAGCTGAGTTCCTTTAGACTAATCCATCTTTTGTTCTACCCAGACTCCGCTTCAGTCAATGACGGTATTGGTAAGACACTGCTCAGTTCGCTTACCGTTTTTTTTATGACTCGTTAAATTCGGTTAGGAGGGCAGGAAGGGCCCCTTCCTTGCTAAGGCGAATATCAAATCGGCATTCCGCCTCTCACCTATCACACTAGCAATTTTGTTCTTGGGATGTAAGTTCTAGGACAAGATCGTGTGGATAAGGCCCTCCCGTTGGAGCTTCCTTTGCACCGGCTTAATAGCTTATTTCTCCATTTTCGACGTATTTGGCCTAGGAGGTATATATCTCATTACGCCAATGATTATTCTTTTGTAGGAGGGTCACTTGCCCCTTATCATACAAAGCAGTGCTTGGTCTTTTATACATACATGTGGAAGTTTGCGGTTACCGCAGCTGAGGATAAAACAGTTGAACCCATGGTGGAACAAGGTGGTTGAACCTACTCATAGGCATTATCCGTGGCTCCTGATGATACGTCTTTTGAATAAAAATAAACGTCCGCCCCGGTCCTTGTTATCCATTATTGGGTGCTGGACTGTAAAATGCAGTTCTCTACAGACATTGTGGGGGACGGGTTCGGGAACTCTACAATGGGCAGTGGCTCACAGCCCCGGGCCTCCTTTGTTCCATTCCCTCCAGACATTTTTTGTTCCTTTCCCTGTGGTCGTAGCCATAACAGTCTGGGGGCATAGCCAACACGGCTACGAGTCATCCTAGTTCTGACAATGTGGCGGTCGTTGCCATATTTGTAAGCAGACATCACATGGTAGCTCTCCAATGCTCTTGGTCCTTTACTTGGTGCTGCGTTGCCTCAGCGACTCTTATCCTGTTGAAGATATCTCGCTTCCTCTGACTCGCTCCATCGGCAGCTGCGCAAGGGATACCAATCCCTGCATTTCTGGGAGCTATAGACAGAGAACACTGGCGCCCACACACAGCAATAATGGCTTAACTATGAGTACGGGGGCAGCATATCCGTGCGTGCTTACACAATTCCAGTAGTTTCGGCAGCATGCGGGTCGTCAAGTCCGTCGCTTGGACGGTTTTCTGCAAACCACATAATCTCCTTTATCACTTGTCCAGTGGACGATTCGGCCCGTACAATTATGACCGTAACCCTCCCCTTTTTCAAAAACGAACCAGAGAGGCAAGTCCGTAGTCTTGCGTTTTCAAATGAACGGGACTTCCTAGTCTGTGGCCTACACGGGTTGGCTTTTTTGTTTGACCTCCAAACATGCATAAAGTGCATCAGGTTGCCCCCTGGCTTTTTCAGCCCCCATCGTTTCCGGATTTGGGCAGATACGGAGGCCTCAAAATATGGTGTCCCAAATTCCATGCTTAATCAATGGGCCGGTGGAGGTCCATCCAGGCTTATATTCACCCACATGGTGCCCCTCCACAGCAGAGGTACAGGCAAGCGAACGTTATGTACGTAGCGATGTTTCTTCTGGTGTTTTCCCTTTTTGTGTTTACTGCTTGTACCCTCAGGAGATTTGTGAATATGGATCAAAGGGGACAGCATTATCTACTCGGCAGTCGCAGCGTGTCATGCAGCCCATCACGAAGGTCCATGGAGCAAGGGAAGGACACTGTCGTGGAGTGGCTTGCGAGGCGCATGACTGGAAGCCATGGTCCCAACACTGTGACGGCAACTCCGTAGCCGCCCTGTACCGCACAGATTACTCATGATCTGTTTTCGCTCCTGATAAGCAGATCAGGGAGAGAATAGAGGAGGGGCTACATGCCACATGTAACATGCTGCCCGAGTCTATATAATAATTTGGTCTGACATTCTCCCACATTTGCATTTTATTTATTTTGGGGAGCGAAAACTAATTGCAGGCAAAAAGTATATTAATATTAAAGCAGAATTGCCCCAGGAATCTGTGCCAGTTGGGCAATGCATACATGATTGTTCATGCTTTCAATATAACAGCTGCTCTGCAAGCATTGTACCGTTTCACTTGTCGCCACTAAGGAATGGGATATTTGCAGCAACTTTGCGGCTTTGTGTATCCATCTTTAGAACGACTGTAATTGTAGTTGCCTGCGTTATGTAGTATAATAGCAGGTAAATGTTGTTTATACGGCAAGAAGTGGGAACACCACTTTGAATATGGAAATTTGAATATATGGAAGGCATTAGTAAATGCCAGTGAAGGGTGCGGTGTAGAATAGGCATTCTAGCCTTGTATTCTAGCCCTAGCACATGCACATCAGCAGCAACACGCTGTTGTTTATACACGAGCACGCACTTCTGCCACCAATAGCGAATTCACGAAATTTGCAGGCTGATGCTGACTTACGGAGTTATATACTTGGTTGCCATTGATTAATGGAGCCGGAAGGGAATTTCCCCAGATTTTTTCCCAACAACGGGTTTTTTCGCGGGGTTTTCGCCCTTTCCGTATTCAGCTTATCGACATGCCTACTCGGGCAGACAGATATCAACGTTGAGTGGTCATGCGTTGCTGAACTTAATTAATTATTAGCGCTCGTTCATACAGTATATCTTGTAATACGCTTCATAACGCTGACCAGGAACACGATGTTTTTCATCTATACGTGTTGTTTAATTCATAGATGAAATAACCATAGGGTTTTTCCAGAGCAATTCGCTTATTCAGTTTATCTCTGGTTTCTTTTTTTTCTTTTCTTTTTTAAACCCGGGTTATCAGCGCACGTTCATACAGTATACTAGTAATACGCTTCATAACTCTGCCGCTGAACACTTTCAGTGTACGGAAAAACAGTTCGTTTTTAGTACAACCGGTTCCGACCAGTTGGCAGCTGGGCAGACTTATCCAAAAATAGTGTACATGTAAACCTATTTAGTTATTTCGAAGGTGTTCATTATGGTTGAGAACGATGGACGGATGAACGGACTAAATTGTCTGGTCTCGGCTTTGGTAAAATGTGGGGGGGGGGGGGGGGTTGGCAATCTCCCGAGTCGGGATATTGTTTGGCGGTTTGTTCCCCGAGTACATGGGGCTTGGCCTGCCCCGGCCTTGGTTTTTCCCTGCTTGGGCGCCCCTTGTAGCCTGTGGGGTGGGGTGGGCCACAGAAATGGTGTCAAGACATGCACTCGCATATTTTGAGCGGTGCTAGTCTACGTAAGGTTAAACACATGCAAGTGGCATGTACAGCAGAGATTATAATTATGGTTTAAGTTGGGCCAAGGTAGCCTGTACTGCTGGTCGCAGGTACTGTGTTGGATTGTTTGAGAATTATCATATTGTTGATCAAACAATCAAAGATTGGTGAAACACGTTTATTATGGACGTGGATGTTTTGAAGTGTATAACTTTTTGCACTCAATAAAAACCCAGCGGGGGCAGTGTGTCCGAGTGGCAGTCGCGTGTCCGTGTGTCTCTCCGTTCCTCCAGGCCCAATTCGGTTTTTGGTCGCTTGTCGACCGAAGACCCACTTTGGGAACGGGGAAGGGAGAATGACCATCTGAACAAAGGCGTTGTTATGCGTGCCGTACGCGCTTGGCCCAGGAATGCTTGGTAGCTGGAAAGCTGACCAACAATGGGGCCGGTCAGGCATGCAGTCAGGCGATGGGCACATTAGCGCTTGTAGCGCGTGTATTGGTTCTTTTGGCCGCGCACCTCCGCTGGGTGTGCATCGTATAGTAAAAACTCCCACCCTCCCACCCACCAACCTCATGACACTGGGTGCGGTTTGCGGCTGACGCTTGGTTAATCCCTAGTTCATGAACCGGCACGGAGCCACCCTTTAATTTTATTTTAATTTTTTATTTTTCGGTCCAAAGGTACAGTACCAGTCTGTCGAGGCTCAGTTGGGCTTGGGGCTCGTCCGTTTCGACGGTCGTGGATGTGGGCATTGGGGATAGCTGGGCCAGAGTTGCTCAGTTGGGGGTGGGGCTCGTCCGCTTCGGCGGACGTGGATGTGGGCATTGGGGGATAGCTGGGCCAGAGTTGCTCAGTTGGGGGTGGGGCTCGTCCGCTTCGGCGGACGTGGATGTGGGCATTGGGGGATAGCTCGGCCAGTGTTGCTCAGTTGGGGGTGGGGCTCGTCCGCTTCGGCGGACGTGGATGTGGGCATTGGGGGATAGCTGGGCCAGAGTTGCTCAGTTGGGGGTGGGGCTCGTCCGCTTCGGCGGACGTGGATGTGGGCATTGGGGGATAGCTCGGCCAGAGTTGCTCAGTTGGAGGTGGGGCTCGTCCGCTTCGGCGGACGTGGATGTGGGCATTGGGGGATAGCTGGGCCAGTGTTGCTCAGTTGGGGGTGGGGCTCGTCCGCTTCGACGGTCGTGGATGTGGGCATTGGGGGATAGCTGGGCCAGAGTTGCTCAGTTGGGGGTGGGGCTCGTCCGCTTCGGCGGACGTGGATGTGGGCATTGGGGGATAGCTGGGCCAGAGTTGCTCAGTTGGGGGTGGGGCTCGTCCGCTTCGGCGGTCGTGGATGTGGGCATTGGGGGATAGCTGGGCCAGAGTTGGGGGTGTCGCTGGTTCCACCGGCGTGTGCCGTCTGCAGTGCAGACCTGGCGTTGGGGGAATAGCTGGGCTTGAAGTTGCTCAGTTGGGGGTGTCGCTGGTTCCACCAGCGTGTGCCGTCTGCAGTGCAGACCTGGCGTTGGGGGAGTACGGAGAGATCCGTCAGGGGGAACTGGCCTCAGACAGGGTTTTTTCAATTTCTGTTTTTGTTTTTGTTTTACATGGTCATATGAAACGTGCCATGGGAGGATCCCCCTTTGGGAGTGGGATATTGTTTGGCAGTTTGTTCCCCGAGTACATGGGGCTTGGCCTGCCCCGGCCTTGATTTTTCCCTGCTTGGGCGCCCCTTGTAGCCTGTGGGGTGGGGTGGGCCACAGAAATGGTGTCAAGACATGCACTAGCATATTTTGAGCGGTGCTAGTCTACGTAAGGTTAAACACATGCAAGTGGCATGTACAGCAGAGATTATAATTATGGTTTAAGTTGGGCAAAGGTAGCCTATACTGCTAATCGCAGGTACTGTGTTGGATTGTTTGAGAATCATCATATTGTTGACCAAACAATCAAAGGTTGGTGAAACACGTTTATTATGGACATGGATGTTTTGAAGTGTATAACTTTTTGCACTCAATAAAAACCCAGCGGGGGCAGTGTGTCCGAGTGGCAGTCGCGTGTCCGTGTGTCTCTCCGTTCCTCCGGGCCCAATCAGATGGCATAGAGTATTTAGACAACAATAAGACATCTTTCATTTCACAAACTATAAAAGGAGAAAGGCCTGAACAATTGCACAGTGCACTTAGACATATCGGTTGAGCTTTAAAAATAGCAAAACTTATGGTATCTCCTTACTACAAGGTCATGTGCACATGCTTCAACATTGTGCTCACAAGATCACAAGATAGGGTAAATTTGCTGGAGGTCAGAGTCCATTGGGCTAGACTTACATTCTATTGATAAGAATTACCTTTGTACACAATTAGGACATATATGATGAGGACAAAGGCAGGTTTGCTGTCCAAATTGCCTGTCCTATCAGTTAAGGTAGTCTTGTCAAAACATTTTGCAGACAAGGACACCCCTCAATCTAATGTGCTTACAAAATTACAGGGCATTCTCCCAGAAATAACACAACTTGTGAACCTTGGGTAAAGCACTGGCAAGAAGCATATGTAGTATTAAATAGTAACTTACTTTCTTACCTATGGGCCACAATGCTTCTTTTATCCATAGATACATTGTAGAGTTGAGTTGAAGTGGGAAAGGGCATACCGTAGCCTACATACCTGTGGTTTAAGGGATCCTCGTTGCATCTTCTCAAAGCCAAGAGCCATCACACATTCTGCCATTCCTCCTTCCACTAGCTGTTTGCCCAGGTAGAGTGCAGATGACCCCGTGGCACAGGCATTGTTCACCTGCACAGACCAACAGTAAAAATGTCACATGAAGCCTTTTCAAAGGACTCGGAATCTTGATGGAATGGGCCATGAAAAGCATATGCATGTACCGGTACATTTAAGGGTTAACTTATAAATTGTGTGTGTAATGAGCCAGATGAAAATGACAAGCTTATTATTTAACAGCTTTCGGGGAAAACTGAGATCACTCTGTGGTTCAAAGTAATTTATAGTACATTTTCATAAAAAAAATAGATGACATCCTAATGACATCTTCTTCATTTGGACTAGGGACGGTAGCAGCATGAATGCTTCCTTTGACCACATCAACTCTTTTCATAGCCCCATCAAGTTCACACAGGAACACTCACTCCACCAAGCCCACTTTCTGGATGTCACCATTCAGAAAGATGACAGCTCACTAAGTACTGACTTGTATTATAAGTCCACCGACACTCATCAATATATCCATTCCTCAAGTTGCCACCCCAGACCCTGCAAGGCATGTATAGCCTTTAGTCAGGCCCTCAAGTTGAGGCACATATTCTCCAATGACTCAGACGTTCTCCGCCATGCACAAGTATTGGCCAGGAACTTGGTTGCAAAAGGCTACAGCTCTCGCCAAGTGAAAAAGTTCTGCCTCCCCTCTGGAAAATTACTAAGGAGAACCATCACATTCTCCATACATGCTATTCCAGACTGCTATTCCAGGCAGTGCTATTCCAGACATGCCACTGTTGGCTTTCAGTCATCCCTGTAACCTGCATGACTTAATTGTCTGAGCAGAGGTTCCCCCTTTGAACACTTCAACTCCCATCAAACATGGTATATAAGAGTACTGTACCTCAAAAGTCAAAATGCATCATTTGCAAGAGTGAAACCCAGGTCCAGGAAACAGACACTTTTGATGGAAATTCCCCAGGCACAACTGACAAGACTTATGGCACTATTAGTGTCACATGTTATGTACCACCCCCAACATTATATACTGTACCTCATCTCCTGTAGTTTGTAATAGGCTATTCAATTTGTTGGCAAAACTAAAAACACACTCAAGAAGCGAGTCTACGTGAGTACATAGGTCTACCAGCAAAATTGGTAAATTGGACACACTAGTTTGGTGTCATTTCAATCTTCCCAAAAGTTTTATATCAGATATGAATGTTCTGGACATAGAATCATTTGGTTTGTGAGTTATTGCAGTGATGCTGTCCATTTAAGCAGGGAGAAAATGTGGATGAAGCATCTTTGGACAATTCAACCACATGGCCACAAGCCCACAAGCCCACAACATCCTGAAGGGGAATGATCACCACCTTGCTTGTTCACTCCCCCACTTCTCTCTTTCACCTTCTCCCTTTGATGTTTTCCTCTTCCACTATCCAATCCCTACTCAAACCCCTGCCCTTCCCTTTGATCTCACCCTACCAGCAATCCCCTTTGTCCTTTGTCTGTCATCCATGTACATGTTATGATGTTACTCTCCCCTTCATATTTGTTTTGTCCCTGTCATTGTGCTTTTGATAAAGGCCGTGCTAGGATTGAAATGTCAAGCCCTCCTAATTTTGGACAAAAAAAGCAAAGTAAAATCAAATCAAAGTGACATTAAGGAATGCAAAAATGTTGCAATATCCAATTTAAAACCAATCAAAACAAAATAAAAAAAATGCTTCGAGTGTTACTTAGAGGGACTGACATTTTGATCCTTGCAGGGCCTTTCTAAAACAAAGAAATAAAAATACAACAAATCACCTTACAAAACTGCAGATATGCAAAAGTGAATTCAGTCTCAGTGATAAGTGAAAAAAAAAGGCAGTGCATGGTGAAGTGTGCAGGCCCCGCCTACCCCCAGAACTGTGGGGTTCTATGTCGTCCGCTATTCTCCCGACCGGAACCCCACAGATAACCATGCTTTTTTTCCATAGGCTTCTGTGTAACGTTCACTAGTACTGTGGCCATTAGGGCTCAGCAGGTTCAGCATTAGTCATAAAATACTGCTTCATTTGGCCCAAGATTTCTAGCAATGTGGTTTACATTACCGAGCACCTGTGTGCAACTGTCCATGTGGCAAAAATGTGTCGATTTCCTCCAAAAAATGGGCAAAAACCTCCCGGTTCGGTCACAAGATTCAACGGCAGATCCACAACTGGCAGTCTGGTCCCCTGTACATCTTCGCAGCTAGTCGCTATACCGTACTACAGGGGACCAGACTGCCAGTTGCTGAGCTGCCATTTGAATACTGCGACTGAACCAGGAGGTTTTATTGGGGGGAAATCGACACATTTTAGCCACATGGACAGTTGCACACAGGTGTTTGGTATGTAAACCACATTTGCTAGAAATTTGGGCCAAATGAAGCAGTATTTTATGAGTTATGCTGAACCTGCTGAGCCCTAATGGCACAGTACAAGTGAACGTTACACAGAAGCCTATGGGGAAAAAGGCATGGTTATCTGTGGGGTTCCGGTCGGGAGAATAGCGGACGACGTAGAACCCCACAGTTCTGGGGGTAGGCCCCACCCCTACAGTCTCCACGTACATTGTATATGGGGATCCCTGTCATGCCCAGTTGGTAGAGGGCACGCTGTCCACAGGAACTGTCCCCATACACGTAGCCTACAACAGCTTGCTGGATGTTACTGTAGACAAGTCCAGCATCCTCAAGTGCCTTGATGCCAGCTTCCTTGGCCATGTCTGGGTAGTCAAAGTTGTCTCGACGCCCAGGCTTCTCAAACTGACAGGAGAAACATCAATTTGGATCAAATGTATGTCACAGTTTCCTATGAGTTTGATAGGCACTGAAAGAATAGTCCGAGTAACTTGGACCCTTACAATCGCCCTTTTTTTTGAGGGGTCGGGTGAAAGTAGGGTCAAAGATTTTCTGCAGGGAAACATGACCAAACATTGATGTGTTCAACTCCACGACTACCCCCGACCGAAACCCCCAGATTTTACGCCGAAAACACCCGTGAAAGTGTCCCACGCACCCATCTTTAGATTAAGTGAGATTTGGATTAAGTGAATCAATGATTTAAATTCTGGTCATTTGTTTTACTCACGTTCGGGGAAAAAGGTGAAATTTCCCCTCAGGTGATTGAGAAGATTCTCTCCCGTTCGACGAGCAAAAATGCAGCGGCCATCTTTGATTTCGAACTGCACACGCAACCGTTACACGCAAATCGATGACGTTTTGACAGGTCCGTGCATGCGCTGTAGGTCTGTGTGCGTGGCAGGTCCGGTGTGCGCGCGCTTGCATGCGTTGAGCCCTACTACTGTTTCCTGAACAGCAGTGTAAAGCAACGTCCGGGACATCGCACCGCGCGCACACACTTCCGCAGACCACTCCGCACCCGGACCTGCCTGCACATCGTGACGTCATGGAGTTTCAAATCCAAGATGGCCACCCCAACTCGGCTCGTCGACCCGTTCTTGGTCAACTTAGGGGAAATTTCTCCCTTTTCCCAAACGTGAGTAAAACAAAATGACCAGTATTGGAATCTGTAATTCTCAATGAATCCTCAATGGGCACGTGGGACGGTTTCACGGGTGTTTTGGGGGGTAAATCTGGGGATTTCGGTCGGGGGTATTTTTCAAAGATCAAATTCCCACATTGCATAGCCACTATCCTTGGACCCTACAGAGTACAGTCACCGTCCCTCAAAATTTCAAAATTCGATAAAAAAAGGGTGACTTGTCGTGTCCAAGCTTCCTTGCTCTATGCTCGGACTAGGTCGGGGGTAGTCATGGAGTCGAACATGATCTTTGTTAAGCTTAAGGCCGTGTTTCCCTGCAGAAAATCTTGGACCCTGCTATTTAGTATTTCGCTGTGGCTATTGTTACGGCAGCCGTAACACAACTTCCATTTTCTATAGTTACGGCACTGCAACTGCGCAAGCGCGAGGACATGCCAGATCGAATGTGTTCACTGACTACTTTGGAAGCGCGATGTTAGCTGGTGACGCTGCCGCCCGGCCGTCGTGCTTGATCTTGATTTGTTGCATTTGCATGATACATTCATCATTATTTGTTGCCACTGTTTGGTTAAAGAAAATTAAAACATTGATTTATAAGTACAATAGTTATATAATTTGTATAGTGGTCTTTTAAACCTCCCTAAAATCGAATGACTTCTCGTATTTTCTGCCATCACATGCACGCACGCGAAGTTGACATCGTAGTACAGTGCATCACTGACGACTTTGTTCGGGACCCGTTTTTTTATGAATCTCACCGTGCGAGAGAATCTTCTATAATGATTGACTAAAAGACACCTTTTTGCATTCCGATAATGACAGGGATATTGCTTCAAGACAAGCAAATTATGTGCCTACAGCCAGAGAATTTACCATGTTTCTGATGGTACTGAGCTTGAGGCGGCGCTGCCTGTGCATGTAGGGTTTATACCCCATGCAACAAAATCTGACATGTCCTCGCGCTTGCGCAGTTGCAGTGCCGTAACTATAGAAAATGGAAGTTGCGTTACGGCTGCGGTAACAATAGCCACAGCGTTAGTATTTACTATTAGTATTAGTAATAGTATTACTAGTACTAGTAGTAGTAGTAGTAATGTAGTATTACTATTAAGTATTAGTATTAGTATTACTAAGTTCTATCGCCCGACACCCTCAAAAAAATTTTTAAAGGGCGACTGTAACTGTAAGGGTCCAACTCCAAGTTACTAGGCTACTGAAACTAGTGAAAGAAGTGCAATTAACAGCCAAAAATAAATAAATAAATTCTATCATTTAAATTTATGGGGGAGCTACTAGTACTACTAGTAGTACTACAAAGTACAATAACAAAACTCAAAAGGAAATCTTTTCGCGAAACTCGATGCATGAAATTTGTGCAAGGATGAACGTTCACGAACAAGCAAACGGAAAATAATATCAATTATCATTATCTCCACAGACATCAGAATGACGTTAAGACGTCTTACTCTTAATTAAGGCAAATACTGAAAATGAAATAGAAAAACAACAATACCTTGGTCATGCCGACACCGACCACAAAAACTTTCCTTTTCTCCGCCATAGTGTTTCTTTTGACTTTTGTGTCTCCTGCTAATTAGTGCTAGCATGAGGTGCTAGTGAGTAGTGCCTGTAATGACTGGTTCGCTGGAGCTGGATATCAGCTGACTGGTGGAGGCATATAAGCGTCACGACCTACCTATGACGACTGGTGTGGTGCCTGGTGGTGGTACAACTGTACCTAGGCTGGTTCCCGTCCCCTACCTGGTCTCCAGACGTCCGAAATGTAGGAGGCAGGGACGTACTGTACAATGTACATGTACCGTACATTGTACATGTACTTTACGTTGTACTGTACATGTACATGTACATGTTCATGTTCATGTACATGTACAGTACATGTACATGTACATGTACATGTACATGTACAGTAGGCCCTACAGTACATGTACTGTACATGTACATGTACATGTACATGTATATAAAAAACGTCCGTGGTAGAAGGAGGCACGAGGACGTGAGAAGTATGGAGCCCAGGCCCTTTTCCAAAACCCGGCTTAAACTTCGGCTCCGGCTTCGTCTCAGTTATCCAAATGCTGAAATACAAGTTGGAGTTCTTTGTTGAAATTGAAGCTTTGGATTCCTTTTCAAAACACGGTAAAACATTCAAAAATGACGCCAAAGGCTTCATGTTTTCATGCCTTGGAGAAGTTGTACTTGAAATGGATGAAAGAACTATAGATACAAAGCCGGAGCCTGAGTCTAAGCCGGGTTTTGGAAAAGGTAGGGGACGGGAACCAGCCTACGTACGTACCAATCCTCAAAACCATTGATCTCCATAATTATTAACATTATTTTAATAAGGGCTGGATAGGACACCGCGCGTTGCTGGTGCACAAAATACGCGGTCGAACAATGGCGGCGCACAACGCTTCAGGAGGGTAGAGTTGTGTATGTTGGTTAGAGCATCTTGCTCTAGAGTTCACTTGCTTGGCCGTGGATGAATTTGGCCTACCTTGTAGTTGTAGGAACGAATAATTAAGTTGCCGGTTTTTTTTTATATCCTCTTCATTTAGGCCTAAGTACTAATAATTCACGGTGCTTTTAATATGGAATTCCATCTCTGCCAAGTTACGCGGCGCATGTTTCGCATTTATACCCGGATCTCCCAAACATGCGCCGTCCACGGCGCATAGTCGCGTCGTGCCGTCGCATAGTCGCGTCGTGCCGTCGCGTCGTGCCGTCGCCCCTTTTTGCACTGTGTGTATAGGGCCGTTTCGGCGTCGCGTCGTGCCGTCGCATAGTCGCGTCGTGCCGTCGCATAGTTGCGTCGTGCCGTCGCATCGTCGCATCGTCGCATTTTGTTTTTCAGGGTCTCTAGCCGTTTACGCCGTCGACGGCGCATAGTCGCGTCGTGCCGTCGCATAGTCGCGTCGTGCCGTTGCATCGTCGTATCGTCGCATAGTTGCGTCGCATCGTCGCATCGTCGCATCGTCGCATCGTCGCATCGTCGCATCGTCGCATCGTCGCATCGTCGCATCGTCGCATAGTCGCATCGTCGCATCGTCGCATAGTCGCATTGTCGCATCGTCGCATCGTCGCATCGTCGCATAGTCGCATCGTCGCATCGTCGCATCGTCGCATAGTCGCATCGTCGCATCGTCGCATCGTCGCATCGTCGCATCGTCGCATCGTCGCATCGTCGCATTTTGATTAAGGTCTGTCTTTATTTTCGCCGAGTGAGGGCGCACAAGTTTGTTACTTCAGGTTGTTCGAAAATTATCAAAAACATGAATAGGCGTACGTTTTCCAATTACACCTTGCTGGATCCCTCTCTGCGCTGCCAAGAAGATAGTATCCTTTTGAATTGCACCAGCTACTGCCAGTACTGACCTAATATTTAATAATTAGGCCTATATACTTGCAGAACATTATTTTGCAATTCGAAAGAGTTGGGCGGTAGCTTCTACCCCCCCCCCTCCCCGTTTCTACCTCCATGTATAAACCACTACCAAAATTAAATACTAATAATAAAGCCGCTTCATTTTTGTATACAATTAAGTGGTCACTCAGACTCAATGAAGATAGAAAGATACCACAAACTGTTGATTTACCAATGATTGAACACGGTTCACCCTACTTCAATTTCCTGATCTAATTTTAATCCTGCTCCCCTGTCTATAGTAATAGTATTGATTAACATAACACATTGCATTTTGATGAACACATAATTTCTGCATGACCTATAATTTCATATTATGGTAGTTAGACCTACCCAAAGAAAATAAGTTTTCACTTTTCAGATTTTTTTCATTGTTTAAATATCATTATTCCATAATGCTTAAAATGTATGTGGGTTTAATAAAAAAAAGTCATTTTTGTAAGATAATATTATATTGTTTGATAATATTATGGGTACATTTAGAGCAAGTGATATAATATTTCACTTTGACCTCGTGTTGAATGCTACAATTTCACTGTTTGAGTTATTCACTTAAATGAAATCGAACTGCAATATAATGTTCTGCAAGTAGGCCTAATTATTAAATATTAGGTCAGTACTGGCAGTAGCTGGTGCAATTCAAAAGGATACTATCTTCTTGGCAGCGCAGAGAGGGATCCAGCAAGGTGTAATTGGAAAACGTACGCCTATTCATGTTTTTGATAATTTTCCAACAACCTGAAGTAACAAACTTGTGCGCCCTCACTCGGCGAAAATAAAGACAGACCTTTATCAAAATGCGACTATGCGACGATGCGACGATGCGACGATGCGACTATGCGACGATGCGACGATGCGACGATGCGACAATGCGACTATGCGACGATGCGACGATGCGACTATGCGACGATGCGACGATGCGACTATGCAACGATGCGACGATGCGACGATGCGACGATGCGACGATGCGACTATGCGACGATGCGACGATGCGACTATGCGACGATGCGACGATGCGACGGCACGACGCGACTATGCGACGGCACGACGCGACTATGCGCCGTCGACGGCGTAAACGGCTAGAGACCCTGAAAAACAAAATGCGACGATGCGACGATGCGACGGCACGACGCGACTATGCGACGGCACGACGCAACTATGCGACGGCACGACGCGACGCCGAAACGGCCCTATACACACAGTGCAAAAAGGGGCGACGGCACGACGCGACGGCACGACGCGACTATGCGACGGCACGACGCGACTAACCTTGCCTAGGAAGGAGCATGGCATGACGCACTCACACGTTTTTTCCCCAACAAATTTTTATTTCTTGAATATTTGTTTAGCCTATAACTTATAACTATCTCTGCATTGTAGATAATTATTAAATAGCCCATCGAATCCGCATCTTAATCGGCCACGGCTACACATTGGTTTGCTGGTGTTCTTTTTAACTTTTCTGAGCAACTTCAGGAACTAAATTTAAAAAAAAACGCTGCCGGAGGAAATTTTTTTCGGCATTCATTCAACGCTTGCACAATTTATTACAAATTGACAAAGAGCAATGCAGATTTATTTCTGGTAAATCTTTTGCACACGGTTAAAAGGCTAGTTAGTCACCAGTGTTATCCAAGGTATCCAAGGGGTACTTCACCCTACCAAAATACTAACAACCATTATCACAATGGTTTCACCTAGATCAACAAAGCCAACCCTCTTCTGGATTGGTTGAATGGTCGCACTCAACAAACTTACGAATGCATTATCATCTAACGTAATTGAGGAGAATTTATGAATGTTATCGTCATAATCTTTAACCTTGGAGCCTTGGAAGTTTGGAACCTTGTTGAGATAATCCTGGCTTCCAGGTCAATTCCAGAAAACAATCTGTGAAAAATATAAAAGGAAAAAACTTATTTGGATACTGTTACCAAATCATTTTTTTTCCAAGGGGTTGATTCAGCTTTTGGGTGACCCAAATAACAGCAGTTGTAAACAATGATTACGTAAGTTATTAAAGTTGTTCAGTCATTATCCTTCATCCGAAGTTGGTAAATGGTGATAACAACCGTAGCCTAAGTAAATGGTAGGCCGGTGGCTATGCGGGAGGGGGATAGGCTTGGCCTTCTATATCGCAGTGGCAGCCGTTATACTACGGTTGTTTTAAAGGGACATGATAGGAAAAAAATAAAGCAAAACAATTTTGTTGAGGGAACAACGAAATTTTGTGGTGGGAGCAACCAATTTTGTTGTGGGAACAACCAATTTTGTTGAGGGAACAACCAATTTTGTTGAGGGAACAACCAATTTTGTTGAGGGAACAACCAATTTTGATGAGGGAACAACCAATTTTGTTGAGGGAACAACAAAATTTGATGAGGGAACAACAACATTTTGTTGAGGGAACAGCCAAATTTTGTTGAGGGAACAACCAAATTTTGTTGAGGGAACAACAACATTTTGTTGAGGGAACAACCAAATTTTGTTGAGGGAACAACAAAATTTGATGAGGGAACAACAACATTTTGTTGAGGGAACAACCAAATTTTGTTGAGGGAACAGCAACATTTTGTTGAGGGAACAACCAAATTTTGTTGAGGGAACAACAACATTTTGTTGAGGGAACAACCAAATTTTGTTGAGGGAACAACAAAATTTGATGAGGGAACAACAACATTTTGTTGAGGGAACAACCAAATTTTGTTGAGGGAACAACCAAATTTTGTTTACGTCTAAAAAGGCCCATGCCCCTTAATATGCGTTTTAAGTGTCTCTCACTTACCACAATGTGATGATATTGGGCCAAAGCAAATGTAATTTCTGAGTATTTTAGTCCCATTTCAAAGTAAGCTTTTACACGGGCTTCCCTTTCGGCCATGACTGCTGTCAACCGGTGTGGTCAAGTTGTATCTAAATCTGCCTATGTGCCTATGTACAGTACATGTCTACTTTCAATTATATTATTGGTTGTTCGTCCCTCAACAAAATGTTGTTGTTCCCTCAACAAAATGTTGTTGTTCCCTCAACAACATTTGGTTGTTCCCTCAACAAAATTGGTTGTTCCCTCAACAAAATTGTTTTGCTTTATTTTTTTCCCTATCATGTCCCTTTAAAACCACCGTACGTAAAGCATCTTCCATTTTCTATAGTTATGGCACTGCAACTGCGCAAGCGCGAGGACATGTCAGATTTTGTTGCATGGGGTATAAACCCTACATGCACAGGCAGCGCCGCCTCAAGCTCAGTACCATCAGAAACATGGTAAATTCTCTGGCTGTAGGCACATAATTTGCTTGTCTTGAAGCAATATCCCTGTCATTATCGGAATGCAAAGAGGTGTCTTTTAGTCAATCATGTATATAAGAAGCTCTTGCACGGTGAGATCGGCAAAAAACGGGTCCCTAACAAAGTCGTCAGCGATGCACTGTACTACGATGTCGTCTTCGCGTGCGTTCATGTGGCAGCAGCAAATACGAGAAGTCATTCGATATTAGGGAGGTTTAAAAGATCACTATACAAATTATAAAACTATTATACCTAAATCAACGTTGTAATTTTCTTTAATCAAACAGTGGCAACAAATAATGATGAATGTATCGTGCAAATGCAACAAATCAAGATCAAGCACGACGGCAGCGTCGCCAGCTAACATCGCGCTTCCAAAGTAGTCAGTGTACACGTTCGATCTGGCATGTATCCTCGCGCTTGCGCAGTTGCAGTGCCGTAACTATAGAAAATGGAAGTTGTGTTACGGCTGCCATACACGTCCGTAGTCCTGTCCAGTCTTTATTATGGCAAAGATACTAGAGAGGGATCAATGCTCAAAACGCTGGTGCGCTAACTCGCCGATTGAGGGCGCTCACAATTTTACGCAAAGCCGTTTCTGATACTGCAGAACACTAAAACGAGCTCCCATTGAACACTGTACAAAAACACTGACTTTCAAAGCCAATTATCCCACACCCAAACGTTTCTCAGTTCTTGTAGCTATATTGAAATTTGTAGTTTGGATCTTCATCTCTCAATTTTCAATTCTTGTGCCCATGAGCCGATAAGTTTTTTTGCTAATTACCCCAGAAAAAACACCCTAAAATGTATAGCCATCCAAGAAGGATTTTGGGATGGACCCCTCCACTTCTACAGCTAAATAGGGCCCCATTTAAAGCCAGATGGTCCAAATTATACACGCAATTGAAGAGTGAGTCCCCAGATTGTCTTAAGCTTCACTTATTCTAACATGTATCAGTTAATGATTATTAGCCTCCAAAGACCCCTTATTAAAAAAAGTTGTGGGTCGGCACTTCATGCATGATAATCAGCATGGCGGAGCCATCTTGAATGGAATTTTGTGCGCTGCACCTTGATTATTTACCGCTCGATGCTTCCTATAATCGGAGGGCAAGAACTGATTATCAGTATTCTTTTTATTTATTTATTTATTTATTTATGCCATATCAAGGGAGAGACAAATGTTATAACAATTAATTAATTAATTAATACAGAGAAAACTTTATTTTGTTTTCAGGAGGAATACATAAAGTAGAAATGTATACAAAAGACGAAAATTGCACTCAAAAGAAAAAGGAAAATAGACATATTACACTTCTTTTTTCGGCGTGATAAAAAAAGGTAACAGAACCAGGATACAACATTGATGTGTGTTCCCAAAAATGCAGATGCATAGGCATGCGCCTTGCCTCGGGTCCGAACAGTTGCTTAGGAAGGTAAAAGGAGAGAGAAGACTACACAATAAAAAAGGGTATATCGTTGCCTTGGTTTATGGTTTATTTCATTTTGCCACATCGCAGCCGTACGGCTGAATTGCATTGGCATTACACTCTACAATTAAAAACAATAAGACATTGCACAGTATATGAATAAACAATTAAAGACGTGATTAAAACCGAGCTATAGGAAAATGAACAATTATCTTTACCATAAATTAAGAACAGAAACCAGACTAATTGGGACAGGTATATAAATAAGGACTTATAAAAGATAAGCTCTGGGTTATTTACAAATATACAATGCATGACCATTTGTAATTAAAAAGCTATTGGTGGTTCAAAATCCTGACAAAGAAGGGAATTGGGCTGTTTTTAAACCGCTCAGTTTTACACAAATCTTCTTTGAACTGGCTACGATTTCTTAGGTTCCTTCCTATGGTATTATTTAGTGGCAGCCAGTGACAGAAAGGACGTCTGTGTCCGTGTCAAGGATGACGTTGTCGTGAGATGGGGGACGGAGGGGAAAGTCATTGAGGTAATTGAGGTCATTTAGGTCATTTAGGTGATTGAGGTGCCCGGTTGAGGTAATTGAGGTGATTGAGTTGATTGAGTTGATTGAGGTGATTGAGGTGATTGAGGTGATTGAGGTAATTGAGGTAATTGAGGTGATTGAGGTGATTGAGGTGATTGAGGTGATTGAGGTGATTGAGGTGATTGAGGTGATTGAGGTAATTGAGGTGATTGAGGTGATTGAGGTGATTGAGGTGATTGAGGTGATTGAGGTGATTGAGGTGATTGAGGTGATTGAGGTGATTGAGGTAATTGAGGTAATTGAGGTGATTGAGGTGATTGAGGTGATTGAGGTGATTGAGGTCATTGAGGTCATTGAGGTCATTGAGGTCATTGAGGTCATTGAGGTCATTAAGGTCATTGAGATCATTGATATAATTGAGGTCATTAAGGTCATTGAGGTCAAGAAACGGATCAGTACTGTTCGGTGTTTGGGATAAAAGAGTTTGGGGAAGGAAGATGGGATGACGTCGCGAAAGAGGTCCATGCAGTCGTTGGCGATAAAGAGAAGGCGGACGGAAGCACATGGGGAGACACGCATATGCTCGAGTGGAAGCCACTTGCCCATGTTGACATAATTATAGTATAGAGGTTTATAATTTTCACATGACGTCACCTGACCGCCAATGGCTAATAAGCATGTCCACAGAAGCGCGTGCAAATGTGGAATCTGAGTATTTCCATTGGACATTAACAATTATTTTGATGACTAGAAGGCGCGTGCGTTCCAAGTACAGGTACATCCATCCACTGATCGGCAAAAAGCATTTATCCGTGCATGAAAGCACGGCAATCGAGTGAAATATTTGGGCAAAATGAATAGGCCCAAAATCAACGAATACATTAATGAAAAATAAAACAATGGATATTATTTGAAAAAAATCCAACTTGTAATAACTTATTTAAACATTATATTACAAATCACGGCAGGCAACAATGACACAAAAAATGAAAACAATTAAGTTGATTAAGTTACGACAAGAGAACACTCTTTCCAAGAGTGGGAAGAAAAGAATCTCAAAAGTTAGAGGGCCTGACGTTTCGATCCCAGTGGCAGGACCTTTATCAAAGGCACTTAACTTTTGAGATGTATTGCAGGTCATTATTTTTAGTCAGTGAGCAGTTTGCAACATTTTTTTTTTATTTACTTCATCGAAATAATAAATATATCATTAACAGAGACATTGTAAACACCTTAATTACACTCAACAATAATATTGAACACACTGAGATAGTGACGAGAGAACAGCAGTTAAATCGACCAGACAATTCAGTACAACCTAGAGATTCCAATGCGGGAAACTCATCGCACCACGCTTCTGACCATGGCAGAAAACCGGTGGCACGTCCTTGGACTTTCTCCAAATCACTAACCCGCTGCTCAAGTTCTCCGTGTTTGAGGGAGCCAGGCTGGTACATGTACAGCATACTCCAATTTCGGAAGGACGAGTAAATTGAAAGTTTTGCTGAAGTTGAAGAGTTCAGGCAACGGTTTGATGAGAGTGTACATGATGATTCCAAGATAGCTGATTATTCAGAGTGACTCCAAGATATTTAACCGAAGGAACAGTGTCAGAGAGATACCTGGAAGAAGATAAGAAGGGAGGGATAGGTGGCGCCGTGATGTGCATATTTTGGATTATTTAGCTATTAAAGCATTGAAGGCCATGCCAAGATCCTGCTGGGCATGGTGAGTGGAAACATCATAGAGCAAAACCTTTTCGGTTCAATAAAATATCACCAGTGAATAAAGCGCAATCAATCAGAATCAATTTGAAGGTCGATGTCATCAAACCAAATATTAAAAAGACGAGGTCCAAGTAAAAATGTACTGCGGAACCCGTTGACCGCACCAACAAATGTTACTCTAGCACGGAGACGGCCCACTATGAAACTCGCCATTCTTGCCTGTGATATACATTTTGCGCACAGATAGATACAAATAATGAAAGCAATAATAATGATTCCTGCAATAATATGCATCTTTATTGCAAACTGTTTACTGACTAAAAATCATCAAGAAGTGAACAGGCCTAACCCATGGCCTAACGATCATTGCACTGCAGGACCTTTCTCAAACAGAACTTAGTGACGTTGTCTGCCACATGAGGGCGCTGTTAATCTATTTATTGTGTTTAACCAAAAGCATTCCAACAAAAAAGTAAAAATGGCTTCGTGTACGTTGTTAATTTTATTTGCGCTTTGCGGCCTTATATCTGCCGATACCACTCCAGAAAATGTTTTTAAGAATGTTTTAGAGGACGTGTCTTCCTGTAAGGACTCATGTGAACGGACGTTTCCTGAACACACTTACCCAGAGGTAAGGATATAGACAGGTTTCCGTCTTATTTATGTTGCTTTAGTTTAGACTAGTAGTGCAATAGTGTTACTGTTAGTGTTACTAATACTAGTGGAATCCTTGTTAGCGCTACGTACATACTAGTTCTACATCATGTATCTGTATCCTCCAGTTACCGGTTTTCGACGATATAAGGACTTTTCTCCAAGCTGACCAAAGTGGACGAAAGAATCACACTAGTCACTAGTATTAGTAAAAGAGGTCTCAGTCACTTTCTCCACACCACAGACTACTATTACTAGTATTACTGTATTACTAGTATTACTAGTATTAGTATTACTATTACTATTAGAACGAGAAATATATGTCTGTTGTGAAACAGAGCATAGACTACTTTTCCGCTTCTGTTTTTAACAAGTCATAGAATAGCCAATGCCTATATGTGTTTTAAAATCACACGTTTTGATGACGTCATGATTGCGTAACGACATTTTGGCTCCGGAAGGTGTTTCTAAACCATGTCCCCAATAGATATCAAAGAAAAAATGAAAAACTTTTCGCTCCGTTGGCCATATATGCTCATTTCAGTGTGAAAATCTGAAAAGTTCATGACCTCATAAATATTCATGAGATGACGTCACGGTCAATTGATGCCAATTTTTGGATACACCTTTTCCCAACTTAGATACAGTGCAAAGTTGAAACCAAACGAACTTGTACTTTTGCTTTTAATGGATTTTGAAATTTGCTCCTTTAAAGCAATGTCACGTGACACGTGATGACGTCATGATGATATCAAGGTGTTTAGGATCAATTTCAGCATGGGCTTTATGCATTTGCCACGTTTGAAAAAAATCCAAGTCTGTTCAATGACCAAAGTCGTGCTTACAAAACCCCTGTGCATTGTCTATGGGCTTTTGGGGAGAAGAAGAAGAAGAACAACAACGAGAAATATATGTCCGTTGTGAAACAGAGCATAGAGCTTTTCCGCTTCTGTTTTTAACAAGTCATAGAATAGCCCCATTCCTACTCAAAAACGCATGTACATATTTTGTGCACAAAGCCTATGGGACTCGAGTGTGGTATTCAAAAATTCTTAAAAAATATAAACAATGGTCCTTCGGTTCCAAACTTTAGATTTGGAATGTCTAGCACGATAGCTAACTACATACCAAATTTCGAGATGATCGGCCAATGCCTTATATGTGTTTTAAAATCACACATTTTGATGACGTCATGATTGCGTAACGACATTTTGGCTCCGGAAGGTGTTTCTAAACCATGTCCCCAATAGATATCAAAGAAAAAATGAAAAAAATCTCGCTCCGTTGGCCAAATATGCTCATTTCAATGTGAAAATCTGAAAAGTTCATGACCTCATAAATATTCATGAGATGACGTCACGGTCAATTGATGGCAATTTTTGGATACACCTTTTCCCAACTTAGATACAGTGCAAAGTTGAAACCAAACGAACTTGTACTTTTGCTTTTAATGGATTTTGAAATTTGCCCCTTTAAAGCAAGGTCACGTGACACGTGATGACGTCATGATGATATCAAGGTGTTTAGGATCAATTTCAGCATGGGCTTTATGCATTTGCCACGTTTGAAAAAAATCCAAGTCTGTTCAATGACTAAAGTCGTGCTTACAAAACCCCTGTGCATTGTCTATGGGCTTTGGGGGAGAAGAAGAAGAAGAAACGAGAAATATATGTCTGTTGTGAAACAGAGCATAGAGCTTTTCCGCTTCTGTTTGTAACAAGTCATAGAATAGCCCCATTCCTACTCCAAAACGCATGTACATATTTTGTGCACAAAGCCTATGGGACTCGAGTGTGGTATTCAAAAATTCATAAAAAATATAAACAATGGTCCTTCGGTTCCAAACTTTAGATTTGGAATGTCTAGCACGATAGCTAACTACATACCAAATTTCGAGATGATCGGCCAATGCCTTATATGTGTTTTAAAATCACACATTTTGATGACGTCATGATTGCGTAACGACATTTTGGCTCCGGAAGGTGTTTCTAAACCATGTCCCCAATAGATATCAAAGAAAAAATGAAAAAAATCTCGCTCCGTTGGCCAAATATGCTCATTTCAATGTGAAAATCTGAAAAGTTCATGACCTCATAAATATTCATGAGATGACGTCACGGTCAATCGATGGCAATTTTTGGATACACCTTTTCCCAACTTAGATACAGTGCAAAGTTGAAACCAAACGAACTTGCACTTTTGCTTTTAATGGATTTTGAAATTTGCCCCTTCAAAGCAAGGTCACGTGACACGTGATGACGTCATGATGACATCAAGGTGTTTAGGATCAATTTCAGCATGGGCTTTATGCATTTGCCACGTTTGAAAAAAATCCAAGTCTGTTCAATGACCAAAGTCGTGCTTACAAAATCCCTGTGCATTGTCTATGGGCTTTGGGGGAGAAGAAGAAGAAGACTAAGAAAAAGCTGAACAACAGATATAGCTTTTCCGCTTCCCTGGAAGCGGCGGGAAAGCTAAAAAAGCTGAACAACAGATATAGCTTTTCCGCTTCCCTGGAAGCGGCGGAAAAGCTAAAAAAAGCTGAACAACAGATACAGCTTTTCCGCTTCCCTGGAAGCGGCGGAAAAGCTAAAAAATCAGAACAACAACAATAGCTTTTCCACTACGCGGCGGAAAAGCTAACTAGAGATTTATGTCTGTTGGCAAACAGAACATAACGCTTTGCCGCATCTGGTTCTCTTAAAAAAAAAAAAAATTATGAAAACATTTGACATCAACGGGATTCGAACCCGTAACCTCCATTCCTAACCCAAAACGCACGTGCATATTTTGTGCACAAAGTGTATGGGACATCATTATATTTTTCAAAAAATCATAATAATTGTGAACAATGGTCAATTGATTCCAAACTCAGGATTTAGAATGTCTAGCCCAATAGCTAAATGCCCACCAAATTTCGAGACGATTGGCTCTTGACAAATATGCGTTTTAAAAACACGCATTTTGATGACGTCACGATTGCGTCATGGCATTTTGGCCCTGGAGGGTGTTTCTAAACTACATCCCCAATAGATATAATCGAAAAAATGAAAAAAATCTTGCTCCGTTGGCCAAATATGCTCAATTGAATGTTATAATCTTAAAAGTTTATGACCTCATTAATATTCATGAGATTAGGTCACGATCAAATGATGGCAATTTTTGGATACACCTTTTCCCAACTTAGATATAGTGCAAAGATGAAACCAAACAAATTTGTACTTTTGCTATAAATGGACTTTGAAATTTGCCCCTTTAAAGTGCTGTCACGTGACACGTGGTGACGTCATGATAGTTTCAACGATACTGTGCATAACTTCAGCATGGGTTCTATGCATTTGCAAAGTTTGAAAAAAATCCAAGTGTGTTTAACGGCCAAAGTGGCTCTTACAAAACCCCTGTACAAAATCTATGGGATTTTGGCGACAAGAAGAAGAAGAAGGAATAAAAACTAGAAATTTATGTCTGTTGGCAAACAGAACATAACGCTTTTCCGCATCTGGTTCTCTTTAATAAAAAAAATTTAAAAAAAATTGATGAAAAAAAAATTGACATCAACGGGATTCGAACCCCTAACCTCCATTCCTAACACAATACGCACGTGCATATTTTGTGCACAAAGTGTATTGGACCTCATTATATTTTTCAAAAAATCATAATAATTCTGAACAATGATCGATTGCTTCCAAACTCAGGATTATGAATGTCTAGCCCAATAGCTACCTGCACATCAAATTTCGAGAAGATTGACCTTTGGCAAATATGTGTTTTAAAAACACGCATTTTGATGACGTCACGATTGCGTCATGGCATTTTGGCCCCAGAGGGTGTTTCTTGACTACATCCCTAATGAATATAAACAAAAACAATAAAAAAATCTTGCTCCGTTGGCCAAATATGCTCAATTGAATGTTAAAATCTTAAAAGTTTATGACCTCATTAATATTCATGAGATGACGTCACGATCATATGAGGGCAATTTTTGGATACACCTTTTCCCAACTTAGATATACTGCAAAATTGAAACCAAACAAACTTGTACTTTTGCATATAATGGAGTTTGAAATTTGCCCCTTTAAAGCACTGTCACGTGACACATGATGACGTCATGATAGTTTCAACGATACTGTGCATAACTTCAGCATGGGTTCTATGCATTTGCCAAGTTTGAAAAAAATCCAAGTGTGTTTAATGGCCAAAGTGGCTCTTACAAAACCCCTGCACAAAGTCTATGGGATTTTGGCGACAAGAAGAAGAAGAAGAAGGAATAAAAAAAAAATCAGAACAAGAACAATAGCTTTTCCGCTTCGCGGCGGAAAAGCTAACTAGAGATTTATGTCTGTTTGCTAACAGAACATAACGCTTTTCCGCATGGTTCTCTTAAAAAAAAAAAAAACATCAGCGGGATTCGAACTCGGAACCTCAATTTCTACCCCAAAACGCACGTGCATATTTCGTGCACAAAGTGTATGGGACTTCATTATAACGTTCAAAAAATCATAATAATTCTGAACCATGGTCGATTGTTTCCAAATTCAGGATTTAGAATCTCTAGCCCAATAGCTAAATGCCCATCAAATTTCGAGACGATTGACCTTTGGTAAATATGCGTTTTAAAAACACGCATTTTGATGACGTCACGATTGCGTCATGGCATTTTGGCCCCAAAGGGTGTTTCTAAACTACATCCCCAATAGATATAATCGAAAAAATGAAAAAAATCTTGCTCCGTTGGCCAAATATGCTCAATTGAATGATTAAATCTTAAAAGTTTATGACCTCATTAATATTCATGAGATGACGTCACGATCAAATGAGGGCAATTTTTGGATACACCTTTTCCCAACTTAGATATAGTGCAAACTTGGAACAAAACGAAATTGCTTTTTTGCTTTTATTGCAGTTTGAAATTTGCCCCTTTAAAGCACTGTCACGTGACACGTGGTGACGTCATGAAGTTTTAAAGACAACTGTGCACAACTTCAGCATGGGTTCTATGCATTTGTCAAGTTTGGAAAAAATCAAAGTTTGTTCAATGGCAAAAGTGCCCTCCGAAAAAACCCTGTGCTTTGTCTATGGGAAAATTCCGACAAGAAAAAGAAGATCTAAAATTTAGTGGGCCTGACGTTTCGATCCTAGCAGGACCTTTCTCAAAGGCAGAGTGACAAGGACAAAACAGATACATGTACACGAAGGCAGGCCTTCGTGTACATGTATCTGTTTTGTCCTTGTCACTCTGCCTTTGAGAAAGGTCCTGCTAGGATCGAAACGTCAGGCCCACTAAATTTTAGATTTACTTTTTGGTAATTTTAGTCAGTAAGCAGTTTGCAACATTTTTGTATATCACCTTAAGAAAAAGAAGAAGAAGAAGAAAAAAAAAAATCAGAACAAGAACAATAGCTTTTCCGCTACGCGGCGGAAAAGCTAATAAATGAAGATTAGTAGGGTGATCGAGTGACCCAACATCGTGTTGTGATCTACGTGCGATTTCTTTGTCCCGATGAGTCCACCCCTCACACTGACACACGCCGTCCCAAAATATCAATGAGACCGACCTCCCCTCTGGTCGTGGCATCGCGGCAACCCCAGGACGGGATCATCACAGAATAATGTACACCACTGGCACATGTACATGTAACCTAGTAGTAGTACTACTACTAGTAGTAGTACTACTACTAATAGTAGTACATACTTAGTAATTAGTACATGTATTAGGCTATTGTCTATTGAGTATTGACATTGTAGGCCTACTACTGTCAAAACTGTTCGATGTTCTGGTTGTAAAATTGGTTTTCATGATAATCTTTATTTTTAAATTATTTTTGTACCGATGTTGCATGTTACAGTTGTATTTTCCTTACAAAATCATACAAAAAAGTGATTGCTCGTTGTTTATTCATGACATCATTGATCGGCGATGCATGCGATCTCGCTGCAAGAAATAATAAATATTCATTAATTTGTTGGGTATTGTTGTGAAAGAGAGTACATGTATGGTGCTCAGTTGAAGTAGACGTACACTGTAGTGCAGTAAATCCTATTGGTAATGCACATGGAACTTGAAAGTTGGGGAACCAGACAGGTTCACTGAGAAGACATCACCGTCCTTGCATTGCACTGGTATCCGGTACCAGTACATACATGTACGTGTATTAAATGCATGCATATGCGGCAACGTACATGTACACCAGCTAAGAGAGGGTCCGGCGCTGGTAGCCGGCTCTATGTACAATTTTGTACATGTACACTGCCTAATACCGGTATTGGCAGTGTATATTGTCCCAGCTACCGGCGCCCATGCCGCAAAGGCTATTCTCCCGGACCCCTACTCTAATTGGCCAATTCAATTGTCATTATGGCATGCTGGCTCCCTTGCCCGAAAGCTGCGGAAGGTTATTCTTTCGGAGGTCGTTCCTGCTGATGTTTAAAACTTTATGTGCACATGATTTTTGTAGCGAGCAACTGCTCGCGTATCACACAAGAGGATAATTATGCATTAACATCAGCATGAATGGTCTGCGGCAAAATAATGTTTAGAGCAAGAATGCTGGCATGACGTTGGCCAATTAGAGTAAAGAAATGATGAAAAGGCCTATAGATGCATAAATGTTGGCAGGAACGACCTCCGGAAGAATAACCTTTCGGGCAAGGGCATGCCGTAATGACCATTGGCCAATCAGAGTAAGGGTCCGAGAGAATAGCGTTTGTGACACTATTACACTGCCTATAAATATGTAACAAATTAACTAACAATGTACATACCACTGTATGTACAAATTTGCAGTCACGAACCCACTGTGTCAGTGACTGATTTTATTTTTATCTACCCATCTTTGTAAACTCTGTCCATGCTCTGACTCTGAGTCTTCAATCACGACAGATTGGAAGGCATAAACTTCATGTACATCAGCATGTAAAACCTTCCTCAAAAGAATCAGGTTTCCAGCCAAAGTTCCAAAAGCTTTTCACTCTAAGCAACCAATATTGGAATACAAGTCAAGTGCAGCAAGTATCAGGTGAAATTTGGTTGGCAATCTCGTTTTATCCAGGGAAGAAATTTCTTGATTGAGTTAAGAAGCAGCTCTGTGAAATTGGGCCCTGGTCACAGGGAATTTTCTTGCACAGAAAAATGAGTAACAAAGTTTTAAATGAGCAGTGTAACATGTGAAACATGAATATGAGCATGAATTGATTTGATGCATGAAATTAATAGCCATTTTTCAACAACTTTGGCATTTTTGCCTTGTTTTCCCCTTCTTATTTATCTGAAGTACATCATGTACATCAACATTTGTGTCCACAACATGGAGACCAATACCATGAAATCTTTTTAGCCGATGCATACTCTAGAAATAAGATTTCTGCTTGGAAATAGAATGCATATTGGTTGTATCGAAAAGTGGATCTTTGAAATCGATTTGAAACATACACAAAGGAAATAAAACCAGCCGATTTCACAAAACTGTGCGTAACTTACTCCTTATCTACTTATGGCACAACACTTATGCCATAAACTTATGACGCAGCTGTGCCATAAGTTAAAATCGATTTCACGAAACTCGTCTTAGCTGTGCAACATCGGATTTTCACTTAATTTTTGTAAAAAGGTTGGACGCGTTACATTGATAACAGGGAATTCTACCTCAAAACCACATAGCACTTCGGCCTTACATGAGATTGCACCTGCCACCGGTATTTATTCGTCACACTTGAGAGAGTCTTTTGTTAAAAGAGGCTACTCCCTATATAAGTGAGCCCCGCCGTCCACGCCTCAGTGCATTTTTGTGACCGGTATAGTTCGTACAATGACGACTCAACTATTCTTCGGACATCTTACGCTTGCTCGACGGGCCTTTGGACCTTGAGTGCAGATACACCGTGGCTGCGCTGACACCCAGCCATCAGCTTTCTGTTCTACGCCTGCTGGTAATCCAGCAGTTGCGAAGACTAAGCCGAAACCCAGGAGAAATCACCATGCGGTGAACACTAATTGGCAAAGGTTTGTATCATTACATGCTGTCCGTCGGGTAGGAAGTCTACTATGTATATAGACGATATTGGGAGCAAGGTCAACGAGAAGCTGGCAGGCGTTATCAGCAAGTTGCTGTGTAAGATATCATCGCATGAGAAGGTAGCCGAAAAACTTAATAGTTTTTAGCGACCAGACAACGTCCCGGAACTGGACTGTACTAGAGTAAATCCAGAAATCTGGAATTCTCTACAATCTAAAAACCAGATCAATAGACATCAAACTACAGAAGGTGGAACTGGCTGCACTAAAAGGAATGGTGCCTGTAATATTGCATTGAGCCTCTAATGAGCAGCAATAAAAGCCTGGATGATAATTCCATTGGTGATAATGTTGCTGGATTTCATAGCCATAATTGGCCATGCAGTAACTGAGCTGAATCCTCGTCAGAGAGAGCTCATCATGTCTGACCTGAACCGACAGTGGCAACTCTTTGCTCTTTGCTCAAGTTCCCTTAACCGGGCTCTTGTTTGGGGACAACTTGTCACAGCAACGCAAGGACATTCAGGAAACGAATAAGCTTGGCCAAAAATTTGGCCACCGCCCGTGTACGTGTTGTACACCAAAATCGGTTCCGATAAGACAAAAAAGGGAACGCTAAGTTTTTCCCCACGTCGGGCAAACTCGCCAGTGAAATTTCTTTCTTGACAATTCAGCTAATCTGGCCTTATTGTTATAGGCCTATGGCCTTTGTACACTGTACATCTTAAAGATGCCTACTCTGCAGTTCCTATAGCCAGGGAGCATAGGAAATAATAATCGGTGATTCATTGGCATGACGTTGTGTACGAGTTACCTGTCTGCCATTCGGTTTGGAATAATTATGCCCCACGCGTGTTCACTAATCATGAAACCGCTGATTGCCTCACTGAGGTTGAAAGGTCATGAGTCATGTGATTACATTGACGATTCCCTTCTCGTTGGGAGAACACTTCAATAATGGATTGGAATGTTCGAGCACGCATAACCCTTACTAAAGATCTAGTTTATGCTGAATGACAAAGTCCGTGACCATGCAAGCCCACGAAACAAATCGATTTCTTAGGGTTTCATCTGAATTCAGAACTGATGAAGATCTCAATCCCAATCGGCAAGGTACACAGTACGACTGCCTCTTTATCCATAAACTTATAAAGAAACAATGTCTGAAAATTAGACGTTTCTGGGGTCATTGGTCTTCTAGTTCATGCATGTGGACTACATGTAGCTGTGCTGTATGGACCATTGTTCAGGCGAACAATAGAGAATGGGAACAACCTAGTGCTCTCAGAGCACTGGTGAGTTCGAGGCGCTGATGAACATTTCTAAAGAGGAAGTTTCTGATTGAAACTAGTGGATAAAAGAACTTCCCACTCGCCTCTGCGCCTATGCCCAGATATACGAACCGAATTACGTAATCGGAACCGACGCCTCTTCATTGGTGTATGGTGCATATTCTAATGGTCGCACCGCGATTGGTGGCCAAAGGCCATTCATCATATCAATTGGCTTGAGCCATAGGCTTGCTCACTAGCGTTGCAATCATTCTTTGCTAAAGAACATGGTATTTCAATCCATTTGAAATCAGACAATGCTGTTGCAGTAGCATACCTGCGAAACTTTAGGGGGGGGGGGGGTTAGTCCCACCCTCTGAATGGACATACCAGAGAAGTCTGGGGTGGTGTATGCCAGGAAATCCTGGTTGACTTCCACACATCTGCCAGACGTACAAAACAATTTGGCAGACCCCGTGTCTCGACTCTTTTGAGACGACTGGAGCGGAAGCTCAATCTCAAATACTTCACCTCTTCCCAAAAGAGATGTAGTAGGCCTATATGTCTAGGCAAACCTCCTTGTATTCTGATTCAGGTTGAGGTATCAGTTTTACCATACGAATTACGACAGGGAGATCCAGGGTCGGTCCATACCGACGCATTATCATTAGTCTGGTCAACGCATAATTGCTTTTATGCGTTTTCCCCCTTTAGCCCGATAAACCAAGTGCTCACTTTATGATTGAGCATGACAAAGCGGTTAGTATACTGATAGTACCGCTATGGTAAAAACGCAATCGTGGTTCCGATCTTATTCAAACTATATACTAGTCAGAATTAACCCCATTCATGATACATGTATTGTCTATTCAACAAAACATGCGTCGCTTCCCTTCTCAAACAGGCTTCACCCATTGAGGGATCGCCTCGAGTTGGTGGCATGCTTCTTGTCAGAGTAGTGCTCAATAGCACTGCGTATCGACACCAGCTGTCAAGCTAATCCTGGCAGCATGGCAATCCAGCACACGCACACACGCACAAAAGTGCTACTAAACTGTATTCAGGTAGTGGATTCGATTCGATCTGTACTCGTACAGAAACTCATACAGTTCGAACAAAATTCGGTAACTGTTCTCAACTTCCTGACTACAATTGTTGTCGGGTAGTATTATAGTAACCTCAGCATTGTCTGCAGCATAGAGCAATGTCTGCAGCTACCGCGCCTATTGACTGCGCTTCGGTTGGTGCTGCGCTACAGTTGGCGGAAGGGTTGAAGAAAATGAGTATTCAACTTGAGACCACCAAAGGCCCGCTATACACACATGAGATGTGACTGTAATGTTAAAATACTTTAGAAGGCTTTAGGGCCTAATGAGGATATCTCATTACAGAATATTACCATGCATGAAACTGGTATACTTCTTGCAATGGCGCCCTTACGTCGGGACAACGCTGTCAGATGCTGGCCTTAATGAACCTAGACTATGTCCAAGTTGGGACAAACTATTTTAATTCTGTTATCGAGGCGAATACTAAAACAAGGGGAAACGGGAAGCCTCACACAGGAGTAAACCTAATGGCCTGTCTACACAAGGATTTACTTTGTGTCATGTCTACTTTTGAAGTTTAACTTGACAGACTAAAAATGTCAGAGGAAGTGAAAAGTAGCTTTTCACTGATAAGCTATGTACCTCCCCACAAAACAGTGGGATCACAGACAATAGGCCGATGGATTAAGTTTGCCCTCTCGAAGAGTGGTATATGGACGGATAAGTTTACCGTCCACAACACACGTTATTAAACATCGTGTAGTGCAGCATCAAGGGAAGATGTACCAGGAGATACATATATGAAGGCTGCAGGATTGTGTTATTAATTATAATAAGCATATATTGGATTCAAGTACACATGCGTTTGCTGAAAGCATCCTTAACCATTCAGTGTAAGTCGAATGCTGCTAGTCCATAATGTGGAACTTAATATGTTTCAACTTAATGGGAACATTTTCGTTTCTTACAGAAACTCTATCCTGTTGATATTGGAAATTTTGGCAGTTGCTCTAAACATCTCATGTAAGGCCGAAGTGCTATGTGGTTTTGAGGTAGAATTTCCTAATTAAACGAGATGTAATGAAATGAAATTGAAGTTTAATTATAATTCTACCGAAAGACCACTAGCACTGAAGGACTTACGGTCCCTCCCTGCTTGACTTCCCTCCCAGTTTTACTGCAAAATTTTCCTACAAAAATGCCCTGAGGCGTGGACGGCGGGGCTCACTTATATAGGGAGTAGCCTCTTTTAACAAAAGACTCTCTCAAGTGTGACGAATAAATACCGGTGGCAGGTGCAATCTCATGTAAGTCCTTCAGTGCTAGTGGTCTTTCGGTAGAATTATAATTAAACTTCAATTTCATTTCATTACATCTCGTTTAATTAGGAAATTACCCGAGTCTGACGCTCCAAATTCTCTCGCAAATCTTCTACAATACGAAATAATTATTCACTCCTGGGAAAATCTATAGCGCCCTCTACATGTATTTTCGCTGACGTCGAGAGAATCCAAAGGATTTGCTGTGTCGCGAAACAATCTCTCTCGGCGAAGGGCCAACCGATGTTCACGTTGCGCTAGCAGCGTCAACGCCATATTTACGATGTGTAGCAACGACTTACGCCACCTAAAGACGTGGCGTAAGTTATGCCACATGTTAAGGCGTAAGCCCCCGAGTTGCACCATATCCAGATAGTACATAACTTTCGTGAAATCCATCATAAAGTTATTGTGCAACTTACGCAATAAGATATGGCGTAAGTGGAGTTACGCCATAAACTAATGTTTGGTGAAATCGGCTGCTGGTAGGCCGGAAAAAAGTCCCATAGGATGGGAAACAAAATATATATTTATGTTATACGCGGTACCTGTTGCTAACTTGCTATACACATCCGAATCCCCACTTGACCTGAACCAGCCTGGTGGTCCAACTTGGTTAATGAAAGCTGGATTCTTGGGTTTAACTTCAAATCCCCCGAGCTGCCTGCATATTTTGTTCAGTTAAACCACTGAACACTCAGTGCTTAAAATTACACTGAGTAAGGAAAACCCTCATTGAATTACACATTCCATTGACCAATCACCATTGACAAAAAACACCCATGTACATGTACACGTATACACAACTGTACGTGTACGCTTGTACCCTCTGCTAAATTGTATGCATCAAGATTCAAAATGATCTGAAATGGGATATGCAGATACACTGTAATTGTAATTCTTTATGATTTGTGCATGAAATTACATGGTTGCTTACATGTTCATACACTGTACATTGTATATGTACATGTGTACATTGTGCATTGTTTATAAGTTTCATACGTGTACTGTCTGTACATTAAACAAATTTGGTTGGTACTGTACATCAGTTTTTAAGGGATACATGTCAGACCTCTGTTAGAGTATGGGGTTGTCGTATGGAATTCTATGCTCACTGATGCTCACTGCTCAGGCGTATACCAGGTACTTTCTGTAGAAAAGAAAGCCTACAAAATAATGTTGGCAACAATTTTTTTCTAATGCAATCAATGAGTGTACGTAGAATTGAAACCCTTTCTGATCGTGGGCATGTCCATTTTTGTAAATTTGCACAGTCATTGTCCAATAAGCCTTTTTGGAATCTCGCGCGCGCAAGGCATTATGGGAATATGTCAGAGGTCATTGTAGATAAACAATCGGGTCGCCAATGGTTACACGCATTGTGCTTGCATACATGTACCTGCGAATGGTTTCAGTACGTTCTCCGCTTCAGCTGTGCCGTTTTAATTCACTTTTCTCTCGAATATCTTTGTACAGTAGATGTCTTCAGAGGATTCATTATCTTTATCATTATAATAATCAGTGTTATAGCAACGCTGGTCGGCGGTGGACGGGGCTGACCAGCATGGGTAATTTCCGTCCACCACTCCTGGTGAAAAACGATGCTTCCGACCGGCACTATTTTCACCCCAATATTATCCCAATCTATGTTTGGTTTCGGTAGTAAAATAAATTACTTTTTAAATTACTTTTTTTGTAGTGTAACTGTCTTCTGGATGTTCCGATCAGGCTTGAGTAATGCGCAGCGTACGGCGTACGCGTATGCAGCCATGTGGCCGCTGTGCGTGTGCACTGTGCAGTATACCTTGTACAGTGTGTGTAAAGACGTGTTGTAAGCATGCAGACAGAAACCCTTATTCCCCCTTAAGTTTAAGGAAAAGCATGCATGGGAGGACTTATGTATTCCACATGTACATGTACATGTATGTAACACAGAGTTCATTTTGTTATTCACTTGCAGGACCACCCAATTGAGAAAGAGCCCCATTCCGTACATGTACATGTACATTGACTTATTCAATCAATATTTGTTAATGTTGTTATCAAAATTTTCAATTTACCCACTAACTTGTACACAAATTTCTCTCTTCCCCTTTTTACATACATGTACAGGTGCATACTGTACAGTATGTGCAAATGCACCATTGTAGTTTTGTACCTACGCTTTACTGTCCCCCATGTACATGTACATGTACATGCACACATGTACATACATGTACATGTACATTTTTGTTAGTATGTAAGATAATGTACATACATGTACCGGTATGTATTTCATTGTGTGCAAAATTTGCTTGAATGCTTTTTTATGTACCGGTACATGTACATGTGTGCATGTACATGTACATGTACATTGTTGTGTACAGTGTACAGTGTTGTTGGGCAATATTCAGATCTCATCTCTCAAAGCAATGCACTGATGCAGACTGCAATATTACCGTACATTGCACATGTGCACTGGCTGAATGTGTACCCGTGTTTATTGCCAGTTTTGTTTCTTTAACAAACAGCAAACAGTAACCAATTGGATTGCATGATTCGTATTAAAAAAAAATTGTCTACATACATACATGTACATTTGTACATGTATACATGTACAGTGTACACAATGTAGATGTACTGTATACATGTACTGTACATGTACTGTACGTATACAGTGCTCAGTACAGTAATATGCAGCATTACAGGAAACAATGTCAGGTACTGTATACCCTTGTGCTACTCCTACAGCCTACAGGTACAGTACAGTCGACAGTACAGCATACAGTACAGTTCATGTACATGTACATGCATACAGTACAGTAGCCTACACTTTTATGTGGAACTACATGCAACAGAAGGAAAACTTCCTTGAAATACTGCAACATGCCCCTGCCTCCAGTCCTGGGAAGAAGCTGTGCAAGTCTGTCCTGCCTGGCACACTTCAGTCAGAACATGTACACAATCGGCCTTTTCACACTATGAACGTTCAACACGTGTTGAAACTTACACGGGTCCGACATGGGTCCGAGTTGAATTCAACACGGGTCACTCTCTCCGCGGTTTCACACTACGCAATGCCGCAACGGCATTTTCTCAACCCGTGTAATGTTTTGACCCGTGTAATGTGTGTCACGGCACTGTATTGCTGACTTCTTGAATCCGGCAGCCGCCAGTGCCTCGCTTATTTTCGCGACGCAGTGGCTATTGTTTATTAGTTGCCACTGTTTGATTAAAGAAAATTACAACGTTCATTTATAAGTACAATAGTTTTATAATTTGTATAGTGGTCTTTTAAACCTCCCTTACTCCTTAGTAAAATCGAATGACTTCTCGTATTTTCTGCCGCCACATGCACGCACGCGAAGTCGACATCGTAGAGTGCATCGCTGACGACTTTGTAAGGGACCCATTTTTTTGCCGATCTCATCGTGCTGTCGATCCTGCGAGAGCTTGTTATATATACATGTACAATGTACATGATTGTAAAAGACACCTTTGCCATTCCGATAATGACAGGGATATTGCTTCAAGACAAGCAAATTATGTGCCTACAGCCAGAGAAGTTGTCATGTTTCTTGTGCCTGTACTGAACTCGAGGCAGCGCTGCCTGTGCATGTGGGGTTTAATAACCCATGCAACCACGGATGTATAAATGCACGTCCGTGCATGCAACAACAAAATCTGGCATGTTTGTTTGTTGCACAGTACAATATCTACAGTGTGGCGCTGCCATGCATGCGCACTCGGCCGACTCCCAACACGGGTCGAACTCAACACGGAGACGTTCACACTACGGCTTTCAACATGTGTTGAAATTTTCAACACGGGTCGAGAGCTCTCAACCCACCTCCCGAGCAGGGTTGGTTTCAACACGGGTCGAGCGCTCTACACGGGTCCAAACCCGTGTTGAAATGTTGTAGTGTGAAAAGCAAATTGCATTGGCCACTGGTGATTTGTATTGTAAATTCAATGATTGCATTGTTGAAATGCATTGCAGCTACAGTACATGTACACTATACATGTGCTGTATAGTACATGTACATGTACCTTGGCCCTTGAAAAAAAGGTCATGGTGCACCTGTGTACACCCATGGAGGATGGTACACCATGTACATGTACATACGTACATTGTGTTCTCTAGCTGAATAGGCACAGCACTACTTACTCACAAAATCAATACTGCCACAGAGCCTGTGAGCCCATGCTTTGTTATGTTCACCATAACATGTGCATGTACATGTATGTATTCTATGCTATTGGTGTTTTCTTATACATTACATACATGTACATGTACACGTACATGTACATGTACATGTACAGTGTACATATGTATACATGTACAGTGTACATGTACATGTAGTCAACTAGTCATACATTGTACTGTATATATGTACTGTACATGTATGGTACATTGTACACATTGTATGGGGTAATTCAATAAATCAGGGGTCTAACTTGTGACATTTTGGTGTCCCCACTTACAGTACATGTACATGTACATGTACATGAAACTATTCAGCTTTCCTGCACACATGTACTTTATGTACATGTAGGCTGGCCGATTTATTAAAAACAACGTACATGTACATGTAATCACCACTTTTTAGATGGAACAGTACATGTACAATGTACATGTACATTGTACGTGTACAACATCGTACGTGTACATCGTATGTTATACGTTATACCTACATGAGTAATTGGTTTGCGATGACACCATGTATGGTAAATTATCTCTTGTGAGTACCGGTACATGTGGTTCTGAAAAGAACCGGAGGAACTTGATGGTTCAAACAGTGTACCGGTACTCTGTTTGTCTTCAGGTTCTTTTCAGAACCACACATACTCCAAAGAGAAAATTTACATGGTGTCACCACTCACCACAAACCTAATATCGGTACTCCTGCTATTCTCACCATGAAAACCTTCAAATCTCATTTATACCAACATCCTGTCAACCGAATCGACAGAATATCATACATGTAGATGGGAGACCTCAACTGGCACCATAAAACATATCTGACTCAATGTATTGGAACAATTACGTGGGAACTTAACCTTGCTGGGCAGAATCAAGTCTGGAATGGTTACCACGGAATTTGTCAGAGTTAACTGAAAAAAAAAGTATACTGTACATATGCTAGGAAGTATTAATGCTCATACAAGTGTACATGTGTACATTAATCATAATACTGTACAGTGTACATGTACATATGTACGTATAAGCAAGGAGGGCTGCTTCTTCCTACAGAAGGTCATTGCAGAAAAGCTACCCGGTATTCTCCAATTGGTGTCTACCGGTAGTCAGCAATCCTATGCTTCTTAATGTCTACATGGTCTACATCATTCAGGCAGCTGCATACGTGTACATGTACCGTACATGTATGTTACGTGTACATACACCCATTGTACTGTACATACATGTACGTACTGTGTATTTACTATTATAATATACATGTAGTATGACCCGTAGTCTTCTGTCAATTTACATGTGTACATGTATGTATTGTTGCATGCATAATCTATGCTATGATTTTGAGCATGTAATTCAATGAGGGTTTTACTGTACATTCCATGTTCATAAAAATACTACATGCACACTAGTAAACACATACATGTACATGTACATGTTTAACATGGTTAATGTGTACTGTCGTGCTCATACTTGTAGGCTAGCCCTTTTTTTCTTTTTACAATGCCAGATGTTTTAATCCATATATAGGATTATTAGCTTCAGATTTATCTTTCTCAAAGACATTCATCCTTTACTTAATGGGATTCAAATTAATGTCCTATCCTCAGTATCCTGAGATTGAAATGTCAGGCCCTTGAAATTGTTCAGTATGTATGTTTTTGGTCATTAAGTAAGTAAACAGTTTGTAACATTTTTGTCTTATTTGTTTTGTTTTTTGAAAGCTCAGAGGTTTAAGTTTTAAGGTAACCGGGGAGTTATGAGCTACATGTAACACAGCATGGACAAATTCTTACATAGATACTGGTACATGTACATGTAAAATCGTCATTTGTTTTTTTGTTCAAATTCTGACATTTTATGGAAAAGCTTTCAATGTTCGGAATCAGTGGGAGTGTACATGTAAGACCTCAGTTCCCAGCCCAGATTGACACCCCTCATCTGGGATCTACATGTACCTTTTCTCCCTTTTTCCCTCTTCCTTCCCTTGTGCAGAGTAACCACCTGCCAGCATGCTGGCGTGGATGCCGTCTCTTCTCCATTTTGGAGTTTGCTGATGAGGGTGCAGAGGACTTCAATGTGACCAAAGAGATGTGCACAGAAGGTACACAAATGGCTGGGCAATTGAGACTAAGTTATAATCCCCTAATTAATGTGTTGATCCCAGCAGTGGTTTTCTCAATTCAAGAATTGTGTTTAATGGCAGGCAGATGTACTGGCCCCTTTGAATTGAATTAGGGGACTACCGGGGGTAATTTATTTTTGAAAAAGAATACGCTCTCCATTGTCAAGTGGTGTTTTGTGTTTCCAGGCTTAGGCAAATCCAGACTTATATTCATTCAGATTTGTGATTCCACTCAGAATTGATTGTAATTATGTCACTAAGTCTTTCTGTCATCAGGATTCTGCTGGATTCAAAGGGGTCATTCAGACACCGTACTAAAAGTGGTCTATCTTCGGTTTAAACTGAAAAGGGTCTATCTAGTTGTGTCTGAACGGTCTACGTAGACCGTTTTGGGTACTACAAACGGTCTATCTTAGACCGCCGAGGAGGGGTGGACTAGACTACGGAGACCGGTCTACAAACCTTAACGTGTCTGAACGGTCTATCTCATAACCACATCCGGTTTAGGCAGATGAGTGGGCGCATTACATCACCGGTGAGTAATGACACTGCCCAAACCGCGCGAAACACAAGGACGCGATGTGCATTCCACTGATTTTACGTGCACTCTTGCTAGCCAGACCTTGCTTTGTATTTTTGTGATCGTGCTTTTACTGTGCCGACCACCACGGGTAATTTCCTTCCACCACTCCTGGTGAAAAACAATGCTTCCCACCGGGACTGTGTTCACCCAATTATTATCCCAATCTATATCATGGTTTCTGTAGTCAAATAAATTGTACTTTTTTGTAGCGTAACCATCTCGCTAATAGTTAAGGAAGTTCCGATCAGGCTTTAGTAGCGCAGCGTGATCGTAGTCGTAACTCGTATGCAGCCATGCGGTCGCTGTGCACGTGCACTGTGCAGTATACAGTGTGTGCAAAGACGTGATGTGTCATGTCACATGTGCCGCGCGTAGGCTGGTTTCGATCCTACTGCTCCTGTAGTGTCGCTATGGCTTTACCTAGAGGCGGAAACCACACCTAGAGTCCTAGACTTGCCAACCTCGCTAACGTCGCGAAGGGAAATCGGTCATAACTAAAAATAATAATAATACGCTACTTTCATCGTTTGTCTCCGAATGTTGTTTACGCGTTGTTTAATATTATTCCCTTCGTTATTATTGTGGTATGAATAGTAGTATGAATAGAAAGAAGGGAATACAGGCTTCAATTTAAGGGTAAAATTTAAAAATTTGGAAGGTGTTTGACTCTTCTTTTTTTTTCTTTGTCATTTTGGCTCGTTCTACCGCGACCGCACGGAGCGATTTTGCAATTTTCAACTTCCGATATCTCAAAAAATGAATGAAAAATTCCTTCTCAAATTTTATAGAATTCTGGAAAATACACTTTGGTTGACTGCGAAACTTGAAACATCGCTAGTATAACTGTAATAAACATTAGTTTATTTGTTATAAAACAACTGTAAGGGCGGGCAGAAGTCTACTAATCATTGCACACGTACCGAGTGCACACACAGTCAATTCAAACATGTACATTATTCTTCAAGTTTTATTAAGGATTATTAAAGTTTATTAAGGATTTATACACTGAACATGACTAACAACAAAACTTGCAGTAAAGTTAATTTGATTAATTAATTAATTAATTTAATTTACCGCTAACAGTGCATGTAATACAAGTTTTGTTGCTATCATTTTGACCGCAGCCTCTAATCGCCAGGCTTCGTTCACGAGAACGACTTCTTGTTGGTGAAATTTGAACCACCACTAAAAATACCCTAGCTATAACACTGATGTCGTACATGTACACGTACATACATGTACAATGTATGTATGTACGTGTACATGTACAATGTACATGTACGTGTTCATGTTCTGTACGTGTACAGGTACATTTACTGTACACGTACAGTACATGTACATACATGTATACGTACAACATGAACGTCCTTAAATGTACACGGGCACGTTGCAGCCGGCCGGTCACGTTGTTTCGAGACTTGCGGTTTTGTCGTTTGTTTATAAAATCGCAAAGCGCGCGCTTCGTGTCAGTTAAGGGAAGTTGGGTTTCAGGGTCAAGCAATGTGTGTGACCCCTTAGTACCAGAGATAGACCGTTTTCAGTTGAACTCAGTGAGTATGAACGCAAGGGGTTTGCAATGAGATATTTACCTCCCGCTGTGACAGCAAATGATAGACCTTTTTCGGTCTCCGTAGTACGGTGTCTGAACATAGCCAAAGTATCATCAGTGTTTAAATGTGTTGTGGAGAGTGTTGGAGCATGGATAATCTTTCTTACCCAGCATAACCACTGGTTCAATGGGGTGACAAATCTCCTCCAATAAGTTGTTCACCTGGCAGATCTAGTAGGCACTTTAAACACTGTTGACAAGACGTCTGATCTGATGCTAGGTGTAAAGACCGGATATGGAGATCTGGGTTGGTGGGTTTCTTGTGGATCTGCCAGTGAGAGAGCCATTGTGTTGCCTGGACACCTCCTCATCCAGGAAAGAGTCGTTGCCTTTTCCTGATCCATTGATCTTGATCCATTGATATATTGATGGTGCCTAGTCTTTTACTATAATTGCCAACATATCGCATGCTTTTCCAACAGCTTGCAACGAGGCATACAAAGATAGTGAAGAAGTGTTTGCCTGCCATCTAGGCTGCAAAAATGAGGCTCCTTTTGCCATGCAGAAGCGAAAAGAGGTACATTTTACAAGCTTGACTGTACATGTACTTGGCTCATGGACCATGTGTACTGTAGGTTTGAAAGACATGCCATACTCATGTGGGACTTTAGCCCTGGTGCACTTAGCAGGTTGCAACAGTGGCTTAATCCTGTTGGATTCTGGCACCTACTTATAATCCAGCTGTACTCCCTTTGGCACCCAACAACTGTATGTACCATGGGGTTTCCCATCAGGCTATCAAACAAAAAAGAACCATCATAACCTTAGCAGATATGTACCCATGTTGCTCCTTTCCTCAAGTCCCATGAGCACCATACAGTAAATGGCCATATACCCCTCCAGGGCGGGACTCAAAATGTGCCTACTGAGTCATGGTGATATACCGGTATCAGAACTAATCATGGAGGAAGCAAGGGCTTACAAGAGTGGGTTTCTTTAATTTATCACTCACTTAAACTGGTCTTTTTTTTCTGAAGAAGTGATACCGGTATTGAGAATGCATACAAATGAAGTTTTAGCAGATGTTGTGTTTCTCTTTATGAGAGAGGCAGGGCAGGTGGCAAAGGCATATTGGTAGACTGGGTGGGATATCAAGATAATACAGTGGTTCCTCTCAGAAACATGCATGTACCTATTCAGGAAGGCAGACTATTTTAATATGGTGTTGCCCAATGGCTCCTGTGTTTAGATACCAATCTAATCCTTAATTTGTTAAATCCTCTTTCTCTTCCTCTTTATCTGGTTTGTCTTTTCTGTGAAAGCTGATGGCTGAGGAGCCCAGTCTACACATTCTGACCCCCATTCTGGCCATTCAGTCCATGTGTGAGAAGTTCTCAGCATTTGCCAACTACCGCTTCAGCTCCTGGCTAGTGTACATGCAAGGTGACAATGGCCAGGTCTACATCTTTGAGTCACAGCCCCAGGTGGACTTCTTCACGATGGACCCCAAGTTTGATCAGGATTTCCTTGGTGAGTGTTAGGGGGGAGGGGTTAGTAAGGGATCGACTGGGAGTACTTAGGTAATGACCACTTGACTCAGGGGTACCAAGGCAGTTACCAGGGGCATCAGGTAATGACCATGGGCACCAAGGCAGTTACTGTGGGCATCAAGGCAGTTTACCAAGGTCATCAAGGTAATGACCATGGGTAGCAAGGCAGTTACTATGGGCACCAAGGCTGTTGCCAGGGGCACTAATGTAATGTCCAGTGCCACCAGGGCAGTTACCAGGGGCACCAAAGCAGTTACCAGGGGCACCAATGCAGTTACCAGGGGCACCAATGTAGTTACCAGGGGCACCAAGGCAGTTACCAGGGGCACCAAGGCAGTTACCAGGGGCACCAAGGCAGTTACCAGGGGCACCAAGGCAGTTACCAGGGGCACCTAGGCAGTTACAAGGGGCACCAAGGCAGTTACCAGGGGCAGCAAGGCAGTTACTAGGGGCACCAAGGCAGTTACCAGGGGCACCAAGTTAATGACCACGGGGCTTCAAGGCAATACCAAAGGTCATCAAGACAATGACCAGTGGCACTAAGCTGATGGTCAAGAACATCCAGGCATTGACTGGTGTTAAAGAACACAATGCCAATTTGTGATTTCTTTTTTTACAGATTTTGAAAAAACCTACAAGAGCTTTGACACCAACCTGGAGGTGCTGAATGACCGTGACTCCACTGACTATCCACAGAAGGAGGAGGTGATGGATGATGGCTATGGTTGGCTGGATTGTGTGTCCAAGCGCTCAGGCCTGCCACGTTGGCTGCTGGGCATGACTGTACTTCTATCAGCCCTGGCCATGATCTGGCTGTGCTGTGCCACAACAGCCACAGCCCCTGACCATCGCATCTCGCCCAAAGTAAGATTCCCTTCCCCTTTCTTCCCAGTGGCATTAGACATCCTAGATTCACCTAGAATCCCCCAACTTCCCCCCTAAAAAAAAAACCAAACAAACATCAAAAACAACAAATAAAAAGCCCAGAAAAAATCCTTCATTTTGTCACAGCATCATATATTTAACCATTTTGTGCTGGGACCTCTGAATTCGGACCGTCACTTCCGGTATTACCATACACTGGGTCCTCCTAATCTGGACACCTACATTGTATATTATATGAGTTTTAAACAAAGACTCTTTAGAACAAAGCAATATGAAACATGAAAATGACCCATTTTTATACAAGTTGCCACATGAATTGTCTGATGAGTGTGCATGTAGCAGTAGACATTTCATGGTCATGCTACATTCTGGTTGTACCGCTACATGTAGGTAAAATATACATGTATGCCGATCTTTTTGTGACCCAAGTTTAACTGTAGAGGCATTAAGACGGACAATTAAAAAAATAATTCACTATTGTGGAAGTACATGTGTACAGTCCGTACAAGTCATGTCGCCAACCACAAGGTGGCTATAGTAATTAAACTGGGTATTTTTCCAGTACACATGACCATCATACAGAGGTTTTTTAACAATGCCATGCGTCATTTTCAAAACTCGGTAAAACAATCGGAAGCAATAAATATCTATGAAATAAATCAATAAGGGTATACTATGCGTACAAGTGAGTAAAACCTGGCATAATTTGGACATCGGAGTGGCTTTTATTAAGGGATTATCCGTCGAAAAAGGGCCCATTGTGCATCGTCAACATCGAGTATCCAGTTTGCGGTGAAGAAAGTGGGTGGAAATCCACTGCCTGACTGACGACCGTTGGGCTGTGTGACATGCCAACACACTGTCTCCCATGGCAGCGCGCTATCCCTATCTCATTCACAGTAAAGGTCCCACAGTAGTGCAATTGTTGCCGCTAATCTGGCAATTCATGTGGCAACTTGCATCAAAATGAGTCTTTGTCATGATTCGTATTGATTTGTTCGAGGCTGAAAAGAGTCTTTGTTGAAAACTTGGACAATAGTCAGAAAGTGGTGCCCGGATTCGGAGAGCCCATCACATAGTCAAACCATAGCAGACCCCAAATGGGGTGTCCCAGACACGAAATGGTTAGTACCAGTGATTGTCTCAATACAAGCAATTCACCAACTAGAATACCAAATGTACATATAGAACCGTTCTGTATCTTTAAGAAAAACTTAACCCAGTATCTTTGTTTTGAACTGTTTGCAGAAAGTGGCCATCTACAATGACCTAGCCTATCTCCAGGACCCCAAAGAGAAGTTTATCCATCCTGTTCTGATTAAGAGCATCCAGGTCAAGCCTGTTGTAGACAAAGACAATGAAGATGATGATGATGATGCCCTTCTACTCTTAGAGGATGTCAAGCCTCAGCAGACCAAGATCTAAGGAGACAGGGGAGGGTTCAAAGACTAGTCTGCCTGGAGTTTTTGTTCATTATATTCATAAGAAAGCCAACAAGAGTATAGTTGATTCATAGAAACAGGTGAAGAACACATTTGGATTGAAAGGCACACATTTTGTGTGATGTCCTCTTGAGCAGATTTTCAACAGAATGGCACATTTTGTAACTACTATAATGATAAAGCAAAAAATTATTACCTGGTTAATATTGCATGATGGGTTGAACATATTAAAACGACTTATGATAGCACAGGCTTCATGAATTGTCCCTGGTGGTTTATGGAAGAAAACATTTAGTATAGGGAATAATTTGTATTCGTTGTCACATTTATGGCCAGCTTTTACTTGTACTGTTATCAACAGATTTGATAAAAGTCAAACAAACACAGGAAAAACTGACTGTGAACTTTTTAACGAAATGAAAAATTGATATACAAAAATGTTGCAAACTGCTTACTGACTAAAACTACCAAAATGCAAATCTTCAAAATTTAGTACGCCTGACGTTTCGATCCTAGCAGGACCTTTCTCACGAAGGAAGGGGGAAGAGAGTTCGTGTACATGTATCTGTGTTGTCCTTGTCACTCTGCCTTTGAGAAAGGTCCTGCTAGGATCGAAACTTCAGGCCCACTAAATTTTAAGAAATGAAAAATTGGCAAATAAAGCTTTGACAGGACCGGAACTTGAACCCGAGACCTCTGGATTAACGTACCAGTGCCCTTCCATTTGAGCTACACATGTATCCAGCCCTTAGATGGTGGCCTTCCTTAATAGTCAACTTGTCTTTGCCAAGATTTTACATTGTTTACATAAATTACATTGAGTATTTCAGAACAGAAATGTAGAAAAAATGTGATTCCTGGAGAGGGACAACAACAGCTGCATTGATTGCATCCTGTGTGTTTGCCTATACCGGGGGTAGGCCCTATATCCTGGATGAAAATCCTTGTTTTTTGTTTTGGCCAACTTGACAGATAACTCAAATAATTGAGAGGTCTCACTACAGTTTTTGTCTTAACAAGCATGTTCAGTTAATTTGGGAGTCCCTTCTACTATTGAATTAGATAATGGCAGTTATTAAACAGCATCCAGATATGTGAAATCTGTAATTTTGTTATTGTTTAAATATCAGCTTCATAGTGGGCTCCCTCCCTCTTGTCTTGTAGACAGGCAGAGTGTTAATGTAAGCTAGTCTTCTTATATCATGTCAGTTGAAGCCTAATGTCTGTAATGTTGGTATTTGGTTAAATGGTTATACTTTTTATATAGGGGAAAACCAGGTATCAATTGAAAATCTTATTAATTGACTACTTTTATTCCTGTGACAGGTTATGAATTGCTTATCTGTAATTGGAACCACTCGGCTACCATTTGTGTGTACAGATTTGATGGTGTTAAAAGTACGTGTATGTTTCATATTAAAAAGGGCAGGGTCATTCTTTTAAAATGAAATATACATATTCAAATATTGATCTTGCATATTGATGTATTTTCCATAATGTTCATGCATAAACCCAGCATGTTGAAGCATTTGTATTAATGCATCGTCCATGCATTAACCATCTCTATTCAATTATGACCGCATGCCTTGTTCCATTCATGTACTGACAACACTTTTACCCAGGCATTTTAAACATGTTATAATTTTTTTTATAAAAATGATTTAGCTTTCAGAAATTTTATTATCTTTATAAATGGGAACATCTTCTTTGCGTACTTAAAACCTTAGCTCAGTATATATTAAAGTCATGGCCATCACCTTGATGTGACAGCATAACGCAGTATTTAAAGGCACAGGGAGATGAAACATAGCTCATGCATATTCAAACATTTTTTCACAGCTTGCCAACCCCTATATGTTTGTGACTTAAATGCAACAGCTGTTATTCTCTCATTGGAATCCAGGGAGCCTGTTTGTTATAATTATACACTGTACAGTACATGTATATCTGCATCTTCTGGACCAGCTCTGTGTGCATTGGTTCCTACACCAGATGTTACACAATGGTTTGATGGAGGGAACCAGCCGAATGGTTGGTCTTTTAGATATGTGGGTCCATGTGGAAAGACATGTCAATGGTCCTATCAACATAGTATTTTTTTTCCAAGTTCCTTTTATAGCAGTTTACCTGTCACAGATAAACCTGTTGCTCATCAGTAACATTCATTCAGTCATTGGCAGTTTCTGGTTTGGTCACATTTTTTTGTACAGAGAAATACATTTTTAATTTGTTAACTGTAATATTTTTTCCCGATTGTTATTTATGTCTTTGTTGTTTATTTTTGGTGGTGGTCGATTTGATGGTAAAAATGTATGTTAGAATTCCTAGTAGGTTTAAAGTTGGTTTAAGTTACAACAGAAGTAAATAATAAAGTGGTTAAAGGAATCCATTGCCTATTGCCCTTTATGTTATGTTGTGTTGTGTCTTGTGCTAGAACACTTTGACTGGAGATTACCTATCTGCAAAGCATCATGAACCATTCTTATTGAAAAATCTTCGGTATTTTGATGGAATAGTGTTACATGTTACATATCATGATGGTTGAAATAATTTCATTGAAAGTGGTTTCCAAGATGGCGAATTTAAGCAAATATAAAGGATTTTGGGCTTATGATACAAATGGTGCATTATGGGGTAGTGGACAATGGACATCATCTTAGTCCTCATCATAGTGATGCCATCTCCTGTCCACCCAGAGGATGTCCAATTTTCCTCAACCCTCCTATTCCTTTGCAGAGACTATAGACTATGTTCTTTGTCCTTTCACCCGTAACACCCGACTTACTAACAGCCAAGAATGGACACGCGATGTCATTGTCAGTACCCATAAGCCCATAACTAGGGTCCACGTGTCATTGCTCGCTATGAGAGATAATTCTTGCCTTTATAAGTCACACCCATTGCCCCAAACGTTATATTTCCAAATGCAGCACACACACCGAGCCAAATGTACCCACACAAGATGTCATTTCCCAGACTTTCATGCTAACAGAAACCAATATAAATTGGTTAAGTGACTCTTTAACTCCTTTGAGAATAAAGAAGACTTAAAGTTAAAAAAGATTAATTTCTATTAAAAGTTCTTTAATAATCAGAATTTAAATTCATCCAATCTAATCACATCATAATTATTGTTAAATGAGACTTAAGGCTTTGCATGGTGGGTGAATCAATATAGGAAGGTTTGCGGTGAACACCATGTATCAGGTCTCTTAAAGGAAGAGGTATGGTTCTGAAAAGAACCCGAGGGTAACTCGACGTTTCGACCAGTATGCTCTGGCCGTCATCAGGAGAATAATTATTGTTGCTAGTTTTATTACCAAATTATTACACCGAAATTATATTACCCAAAAGATTTCATTTACCGGGGTACAAAAAAAATAAAAAATTAGTCGCGTGAACAATACATGATTTTTCATGTATATGCAATATAAAAAAACCCAGTATATGTATATAAACATGTACGGCATAATTATTACATAAATGCAAACATAAAGATCTACACCCAACCTTGAATATTACTTAATAATGAGCTTCTGACAGATTCTAGAGTTGGAGGGATTTTGTTTATATAATTTTTCTCTGGCGTTCACTTCATAAAACTATCTCATGGCAATCAATGGAACAGCTGCACATCTTATATCCTCCATGCAAACCGACATTCATCCTTCACTAATAGGAATTCTAGGGGCATTTCCTTGGTTTTTCCTCTGACATCTGTTGGTATAAGCCAGCAACAGCTGCGCCATGCTTCATAGATCATGAATGACCATGGCAGCCTGACTGCCATCCTGCAGAGTCTTGTTTGGATTGTAATCCAAATGCAGATCCATAGGACTTCCAAATCAAACCCATTGACTCTGGCTTTGTGCCTATCACAATACAAATAGAGATACCCATTGTGAATTTTTCTTGAGCTCCTAGCGTCGTTTTTATCCATTTCAAATGCTTTGTCAAAAAGTCTTTAATTAGAAATACAATACTAAAAAAAAAACCCAAAGACTGTCAAGTCACATTGCAAGTGGTGATGTCATTCTCAGATTGTTGCCTTGAGTCCCATTTGGAATCCATGGATTTAACTCGACTAAACAAATGTCAACATATGGGACCCTTTATCCGTCTTTGTTTACTGAAATTCTTCACTGGGTTCATCTCCTTCACTTCTCCCTTTGCTTTCACCTTCTGTTCCCTACATGGCTGAGATGGAAGTCAAATGTCCTTTCTAACGTATCAATGGATAATTTTTGCTTCAAGGAGAATGTAATTCAATGAGGTTTTGCCCTTACTTGATGTGATAAACACTGAGTGCTCAGTGCATTGCCCGGGGCATGATAATTGTTTTCCATTCTTTTCTTTCAATGAATACTTATTTGTACCAGATAAGGCCTCCAATGGAGTCGGAGGTTAATGAAGGGTTGTGTCAAACAGCTTGTAAGCAGACAACAAATGTTGTGAACTCTCCATCTGCCTCTGATCTATGTTTCCCAATGGCAGCCTCATCACTATAAATGAGATGGGGGAAAAAAACAGACGAACAAAGAATAAGAACCTTACAGAGTGAAACTCTGCAGCATGTTGTAAGACTGCATCTGTTGCCCTAGCTGTATGCAATGTTGGCTTATTTTGGATGTGGCCTAATGCATGGTAATTCAAGTATCAGAATCATTCTCAGATGGTTCTAGTCATGGAAACAAATTATAGCATAGGGGCTATTCATCTAAGCACACCTGTTAAGCACGAAGCACAAAGTGCATGTATTGTTATGTAGTGTAGGGATCGTATTTGTACATGTATGTACAATTATGCTTTCTGGTGCCATTTCAGGCTACTTGGGAACAAATGGAAGGTCAAGAAGTGGAGATGAGGGAAGTTTAAAGAGGGGAGAAATGTAAAGGACAAAGGAACATGATTTAATAAAAGAGGAAATAATTAAAAAATACATGAAAGTTGATGCACAATTCACAGAGTGAATTAATATATCATACCTGAGCTCATCATCTCCAAAGCTGACGTGGATGTTGGACCAAGGCATCAGAAGTCGAACCCCAGCCCGTTTCTTTAGATCCTCAATGGTATCTGTGTCCTTCAGGTGAAACCTGGATACGAGGACAAAACATTGAAAGACTATACATTAAGTGCATTTGGTTAGCTTTCCTGGGTTGCCCTGGGTTACCCCCAATTGACCCTGCTTCCAGTTTGGGTAAGGTACAGTAGAGGTCAGATTAACCAGGGTAGACCCAGGGAAGCTCATTCAACACATTAAGAACATAGCTCCCTATATAAATGTGACTCTGGGAATGGGGAGGGGTGGAAGTGTAGGACAATGGCCATTTTTTGTATCTTTGCTATTGTGGGAACACCAGCCAGAAGCTTTCACCATTCTGCTTTCACCATTCTGCTTTCACCATTCTGCTATAAATCTCATAGAGAGAAAGGCTGGATAACCCAGGTGGAATAAAGTTAATACATTCAGTCAAGTTTTCTGTAAATAAAATAAGTAAATGGCACTTACTTCATGCAGTTGGAGTTCACATTAGTTTTCATGTCTTCGTCTTCATCCTCAGAGTCAGATAGGGCCAGCTCTGTGAGAGAAATTAATTCACAATTATCTCTGCAGTCACAAGTACATTTTATTCTTATTAACTAACTTGAGGCCATGGTTCACTTTACACATTTTCACACTCAGAAAGGCAAATATCCGTTTTCTGCAAAACAAATAAATAAACAAAGTTCAGCAGAAGCATACAACCCATCGGTACGCAATGGTGACGGCAACACTTCCTCAGCTAAATTAGCTCAGAAATTTAAAAATGACAACAAAAACTGAGACTGGACTGGGACTTCAACCTGAGACCTCTGGTTTTGCATACCAGCACTCTTCCCATCTGAGCTATCCAGCCCTTAGATGGTGGCCTTCCCAAATAGTCAACTACCTCATGTAGTCTTTGCTGGAGTGGAGTGCCAGTCAGAAGCATTTAAACGTCCCCATTATCATTCAGACGCATACGAATGGTTGTAACCATTTTAACATTTCTTTTAGGACAAAACATTGCCTCATTTTTTGCTCTTCAAGTTGTTTGGCGAGGTAGCTTTGGAAGCTGGAGTACAGGAACCTCTTTTAATATCCACACAATGTAGACTATTTCTCAACTAATAACCTTTTTCATAAAATTGAAAAACTGGCAAAGAAAACTTTAACTGGACTAGGACATGAACTCGAGACCTCTGGATTAACGTACCAGTGATCTTCCATCTGAGCTATGCAGCCCTTAAATGGTGGCCTTCCCTAATTGTCAACTAGTCTTTGCCGGGGTGGGGCTTTTAATTTCTATTCAACTGAAATTCATCATGAACACACATACAAACACACACACACCCACCCACACTAGACTTCTCACCTTGGTTGACAAAAGACAGGTCATAGTAGAGATGGTTGGCCTTACGGTAGGAGCTTGGCCAGACATAGCCACGACCCTTGGGCTTATACTGCTTACGAACGCGGAACCTGTCATCCTTACTATTGGCCCCAATGCCATAGACATAGAAGAGCTGCTTGCCCAGTGACCGGTTGCTTGACTTATACACATACTTGAACTTGTGAGCCTCCTCTTGTTTGCTATTAGCAGCTGCACAATATAATCAAACACAGTTCAATTGTTACTTTTCATGTCTTTTGTTGTTGTTGTTAAAATACTAAAGAAAACTGCATACTGAGTTCAAAGACAAAAATCACACAGATTAGAGGGGCTGAAGGTTGTAATCCTGGCTGTAGCCTACCTTTCTCAAATGCAAATTTCTGCATTTGACAATGTTTTAGAAGGATCCTGATAAGTGGTAGGGTTGAAATGTTTTGGGATAGTGTGTATCTTATTATTTTTGTCAGGAAGCAGTTTGCACCACTCTTTTATTTAAGTGATACAACAATGTGTAATATACAATTACATTTCAATCAGAACAGGGCTGTTCTTAATGCTGGAATGGAGACTAATGCATGTTCTGGTACCCTGTATTCATTTCACCTGTTCACTGGTACACATACATCAATTGTGTATATATCCATGTACATGCCACGCCACCAGAGTTGCCATAAAAAAATCTGGCTGCACTAAAAACACTTTATGCACGTATATTGTGCAAGGTCTCACTCTCAGTTTCAAATGCCTTAGTCTTGGTCTCAGACATAAAGGTCTCAACAACAACACATGCATGTATCTCACTCAGTAGTGCAATAACAAACATTCACCTTCACTGTAGTCCTCCAGTCGGGCATGATAGAAGTAACCTGTCTTCACCTCTTTGCCTGCTTTGACGATGCAGTCACCATCATTCCTATAGCGCACTGTGCCATGCGTCAGATCCACCAATGCTGGTGCATCAATTACTACTGGCTATGGGCAAAGTAAAAGAGATTTTACAATCTGATGTTTCAATCAAAGCACAACCTAAGAATAAAGGTCTTGTTAAGTGTTAGCATAAAACGCTCTCTCAACTGCTTTACTTTTGGTCATTTCGCAATGTTTGTTAAGTACCATAAGTACAAAAGTTGTGAACTGCTTACTGTAGCACCTAAAATGTACAAAGCATTGCTGTTTCCTCAGATTCCATGTCAATAGATAATATAGTATTACTAGTACACTAGTAGTAGTACTCAGTAGTAGTACTACCAAATAGTAGTACTCATGAATAACTAGTACTAGTAAGTAGTAGTACTAGCGCTAAAAAACTGCTATATAGGCCTACAACTACTGTAGTACTACTACTAGTACATGTAGTTGTACTAGTACTACTACTACTAGTACTAAGTAGTACAAACTGTACATTACATTACACATTACTGATAAGTACTAGGGCCTACTAGTACTAATAAGTAGTAGTACTAGTACTACATTACGTAATTACAAGTACTTAGTCCGAGTAACTTGAACCCGACAAGTCACCTTTTTTTATCGAAATTTGAAATTTGGAGGGTCGGGTGACTGTAGGGTCCAAGGAAACTACTGAGTAGGCAGTAGTCCCAATCCTTCATACCACCAAAAATGCAAATGGGACTACTGCGTACTACTGGTCTCCAGGTTGGACCCCACAATCACCCGATCCTCCAAATTTCAAATTTCGATAAAAAAAGGGTGACTTGTCGGGTCCAAGTTACTCGGACTAAGTTAGTAAGTATAGCTTAAGTATAGTGAGACTGAGACTGAGCATAGTGATTGAAGACTGAATAGTGAATAAGAGAGTAAAACATTTTCCATTTGATTAAATTTGCTGGACTAGTCAATTTCACATATTTTCACGCTGCTTATTACTTATCCACTGAATTGTTACTAAAAAAATAGACCAGCTGTGCCCGTTACTTACAGTACTCAGTAGTCCGAGTAACTTGGACCCGACAGGTCACCCTTTTTTTAATCGAATTTTGAAATTTTGAGATTCGGGTGACTGTAAGGTCCAAGAAAAACAGAGTCACAACATGGCTAATGACTGTGTACAAACCGCCAAAAAACATTTCGACCGAAAAACTACCCGACCCAAACCCCCAGATTTACCGAAAACACCCGTATCACAGTCACCCGAATCTAAAAATTTCAAAATTCGATAAAAAAAGGGTGACTTGTCGGGTCCAAGTTACTCGGACTAAGTACTCAGTGACAGTACTCAGTAGGTCAGTCTAAATTGAAATATGCATTTGCCCTATTCCAACTCCGAGTAACTTGGTCTGACTCGTCTGTCTTAGACCCTTAGTAGTAGTACATTCGCCCTTTCTAAAAAAAATGTTGAGGGGGTCGGGCGATATTTCATTATTTTCAAATTTCAAATTTGGATAATAAAGGGTGACTTGTCGGGTCCAAGTTACTCGGACTAGGTTTCACGTAAACAAACAAATACGATCCACACGATGCATACCTCTCCCTCCTTTTTGCTCCGTTTTTCGGCGTATTCCACTGTGGGACTGAGAGGCATTCCCACTTTTGGGTTTGTGCCAGCCCCGTTGCCCATTATCCTGGCTTCAAAAACAGACGATACTAGACCGTGCGTTCACTTACATCTTCAAACTAGTATTACTACACTAGTACTAGTACTACTGTACTACTAGTACTACTAGTATTAGTATTATTAAGTACTATAGCCTAGGCACTAGTACTAGTACTTGTTAGTAGGAGCTAGAGAGGGGTATCTTTGGTAGTAGTATTATTAGTAAAAGTAACAATGTATCTACCAACTATCATAACCATGTACATGTACTGTACATGTACATGTACATGTATACTGTGTGCCACACGGTGTACGCAACTTTAGTTTACCATCTCCTTGCCGATTAATGACGTCAATGGCCAAAGAGTCACTTCCTGCTTGTCAATAGAGGGCGGAAACACAATCCATAAGTCATGTGAGTAAAACCATGATAAAACTTGGTAATCTATTAGTATTACAAAACACGGCTTGGGGCTCTAGTCCTCGCACCATTCCTACATGGGTATCAATCACCTTAGGAACAAACTCTGCAAAACAAATCTTTAGAATCAATGGAAAACACCAACGGGCATTTTCCCTTTTTTTTCTGCGCGTCAGGAATAAGACCCGAGCCTGATCCTGTGGCTTATTGACTTCCAGATATAATTCTAGATTTGAGCACGTTCAAAGTGGATTTTAGACTTGACTCACCACTGGGTTACTTTTCAAAACACATTAATTAAACACAAACCATAATGTTCCATGGTGGCATAACCGTGATATATAACTTTATTCACTTTCAGGTTTATATACACACAAGTTTACAAAAAGACATTAATAAACGTAGCTCTAATGCACATTGAGTGCCTTTGTTTTACTGTTAACATTTGCCAATAATTACCGGTACTCTTTTATATCAAAAGCTAAACCTTTGCAAATGAAATGAGTTAGAAATACAGTAAATCTTTCAAGTTGTCAACAATGTATCATCAATGTCGATTTTGACAAGGTTTGGAGGATGGTTTTGATCCTAACCGGACTTCTTGTTCAAAGGGAATCAAAGCAGAAAACCCAACCTGTCTTTGTTTTCATCTTGCTAGGATCAAAACTGTCATACCATCTAACTAAGACAGTAGTTAAAACAAGTTTTAAAAAGATAAAACAAACAATTTTTTCTTTCAAGTGCTGTTTAGTAACTTAATTAACTGGAAATTAATTTAAATTATTTTGAGAGATAAGCTTTTCAAATACATACATGTTAACTGTATGATCTATACAATATGTTTCATACGTTTCCATCTTTAAAGTTAAGACCAGTACAACATTCACTTAGGAGTCCCCCATTATGCAAGAAAAACAAGAACGCGGTTGTCAGATACTGTTATCTTTTATTCTCCCCTACAAACTTTACCATTTCCATTCTTTAAAAAATCCCAAGATTTAATTTACATCACTGACGGTTCTTGCAGACTTGTTCCTCTGGTTTTGACAGATTTTGGCAGAGATTCCTTTGAAAAAATGAAGATACAAAGTGCTATACAATTTTGGCGTTTTATCTTTCCTACACATTTCATGCGTAAAAAATCAATCAATCAATCAATCAATCAATCAATCAATCAATCAATCAATTAATCAATCAATCAATCAAATGAATCAATCAATCAATCAATCAATTAATCAATCAATCAAATGAATCAATCATGGAACAATAAATTAGTCAACCAAATACAAGGTTATCAGTTTTATCATCTGACAACAAGCAATGAAGTGAAACTTTACTTCAAGCTTTATCAGACAAGCACTAGATATTGGAAATTGTATGGCTGAAATAAAAATGTCACTAGCAAAAACCCTAGCAGGAATTCTGACTTGGGCAATGCCAGTATAATCAAACATTAATGCTTGATGGGTACAATTTTCACACATTGAGATTATCAAACTGATTATTTATTGTATGTATTGCGAGAACTGTGGAGTCCAATCTGAGGATTACAAAGGCAATCAACCATACAGCTCTTGGTATCCTCCAACATTTCTGCTAGCTGGGTGCGGGTGGGAGTAAAATCTCATTGAAATATGGCAAGCTGACATGCACTTCCAACAGACATTGTTTGGGCTGCCCCCTGCTATGTTACACTGCCTGCAGTATGCAGTTGGAGAGGCAATGCCATGATGCAACCTTAGGTTAGAGGCAGCTAGAGCTGGTGCCCTGCTATGCTGACCCTTCAGAGTCATTGAGCACAAGCTAGTGGTTCCTTGAACCTTCTAAGGATCCTAACCAAGGACAACAGGTATGGTCTAGTCCTAGTAAGTTGGACCTAGGCCTAGTACGTTAGTCCAGTTATCTCAATTCCACTGCTCCATGAAACTAATAAACACTGTGGTTTCTCACTTTGAAAGGTGTGTCATTGAAGTCAAAATGCTTTCATTTTCTCTTTTGAGAATAATCATGGCTCTGAGAAGAGGCAATAACTTAAACATCTCAGGTATTACATGCTTTGCCCATTGTCACAATGAGCCATGGTGTCTAGCCATGGTGGGTGGCACACGATTTCCAGTTCCAGTGTAGTCGACCAAGAATTAGACAGTATCAACTTGGTGTCTTTCCCTCCTCCCCTCTTATCATCCAAGGTAAATAACTCCTCACCCAAAGAAAGAAGACAATCCTGGTGTTTGTAGCAGAGGCATCCTCTCCTAGCTGAGTTCAAAGCCAGCTCCTGAGTCAATGGCGTAGAGAAGCTTGGAGCGAAGGATTTCCTCATTCTTGAACTCTGGCAACTTGAGGAGGTTCATGCAGGTGCTGGCTGAGGGCAGACGGTCTTCATCACTGCCTCCATACTGGATACAGAAAGGGGGGTACAGCTCCTGGATGGGTGGACCACAATGAGGAAGGGTTGGGCACAGAGGTGACCAAAAACAGTTCATTATAAGATCATGAGAATGAAAGCTTTGGCTCTGTGTACTTGATTATTCAGAGAAACAAGAGGCCTTTTCCCCATTTTTTCATTATTTCTAAGCAAAAAAAAAGAGGAAAAGAACAATTGATGGGGAACATATAAAGTACAGTATTAGCTTGAATATCAAAGAAAATTGGACTGAGACTCAAACCAATGCCTCTGGCCAAATAGTCAACTAATCTCTGCTGGATTGGGGGCGCTAGTCAGCAGCATTTAACCAGTAACTGCCATATATCTCCGGGCATCACAAAACCATATTTATTCAGATACATACAAACAATAATCAATTAACCTGGTTAAAGCATATTTTGGGAACACACAAAGTGGTTGCAGCTCTTCTAAACTATACACAATTTTTGATAAAACGTTCCAAGTTAAATGACGAAAACAACATAGGAACTTGTGCCTTTGAGAAAGGTCCATTTAGGATGGAAATGTCAGGCCCTCTTCGATTAGCAATGAAAAAATAATGCCATTCAGGGTATTGTAATAATTTAATAATGCATTAGTAATTATATAATTTCAGTAAACTTCTGAAGGTAATGATACTTTACCTTGAAGCCAAGTAGAGGAGGTCGGGAACAGCTGGTCACAAACTTGAGCATGGCTCGCCTCTGCTGGTCATCCATGCTGTCTACCACCTTCCAGAAGGTCTCTATCAGTGGGTGGTCATCTGTGTAGCCTCCTTGAGAATTGAACAAAATGGCCGGAATGGCCCAAAAGAGATCATTCTACTCATCCATCATGACTCAGCTTACTATGATAACCCAAAGTCATCGCAATTGGTTGACAATGATGTGCATATTCAATTATTCTACAAAGGATTGTAAGTTAGAGGTAAATCAATAAGGTTTGTTCTTCCTTGATCTGTATTCAGCTCAGTGATTTACCCAATCACACAAAACTACATGCTGCTTGGAGGGAATTCAAATCTGCATCTCTCATTTTCTACAGCAAATATGCTACCCATTGGTTGACTTTTGTTTTCTATTTATGATTTGATTTGATTTAACATCGGCAGGAGCTGACAAGGGTTTATCTTACACAAATACTGCTTAGGTATGAGACATGGGCTATATGGCCATGTTCAATTGGCTAGAACTAAGGCTTGGATTTGATTTAAAGAGCTCTGTTACTGAATAGAGGGAACAAAATTCACAAGAACAAAATACAACGAGAAATATATGTCTGTTGTGAAACAGAGCATAGAGCTTTTCCGCTTCTGTTATTAACAAGTCATAGAATAGCCCCCTTCCTACTCTAAAACGCATGTACATATTTTGTGCACAAAGCCTATGGGACTTGAGTGTGGTATTCAAAAATTCATAATAATTATAAACAATGGTCCTTCAGTTCCAAACTTTAGATTTGGAATGTCTAGCACGATAGCTAACTACATACCAAATTTTGAGATGATTGGCCAATGCCTTATATGTGTTTTAAAATCACACGTTTTGATGACGTCATGATTGCGTAACGACATTTTGGCTCCGGAAGGTGTTTCTAAACCATGTCCCCAATAGATATCAAAGAAAAAATGAAACAAAATCTCGCTCCGTTGGCCAAATATGCTAATTTTAATGTGAAAATCTGAAAAGTTCATGACCTCATAAATATTCATGAGATGACGTCACAGTCAATTGATGGCAATTTTTGGATACACCTTTTCTCAACTTAGATACAGTGCAAAGTTGTGCTTTTGCTTTTAATGGATTTTGAAATTTGCCCCTTTAAAGCAATGTCACGTGACACGTGATGACGTCATGATGATATCAAGGTGTTTAGGATCAATTTCAGCATGGGCTTTATGCATTTGCCACATTTGAAGAAAATCCAAGTCTGTTCAATGACCAAAGTCGTGCTTACAAAACTCCTGTGCATTGTCTATGGGCTTTTGGGGAAAAGAAGAAAAAAAAAATCAGAACAAAAGATATAGCTTTTCCGCTTCCCTGGAAGCGGCGGAAAAGCTAAAAATGGAGGCTTGGATCATTACAAGTATGGTGCTACGTGGACCCTTAAGTCCAAAGCCAAATGCATGCCTACATCCTTGCCTCTCACTGATTGCTACATATTGGGGACAAGATTGAAGGTAGGTCTGATGGCAAGACTGACCAGAATACTTTGTGTTCTTTTTGAGGTCCTCCAGGTCGATGGGTACCAAGGCCCCTGAGATAAGGACCTGTAGCTCCTGGTGGTCAAACATCTGCAGCCACTCCTTGTCAATGACATTGGCCAGACCTTGGCGAAACGCTAGAATGTGAGGCCGCATCTGAATCATAAAGTAATTTGAAGAAATGAAACAACACATCACAATGACTGTACGGCGCCTTTTGTGCTGAAGGGGCTTTCCTCTGCTTTGCAATTTAGTATGAAAGATAGTATGAGTACACTAAAGAATTCATAGAATGGACTTGGCATACAGGAGACAAATGCAACTATTTAGGGTGAGTGAGGACAAACGCTTATGCTTGTTGCCAAGACACAGCAACAACTACTTAGAAGCCCTTTGGGCATTACTAAGGTATTCCTATGGGCATTACATTCTGCAATGCCGTGGGATCCACAAGAAGGGGGATAAAAAGTGGATCTTGAGAATTGGTACTCTCTGCTCCCTCCTGACCTGCTTGTTGAGTCGGTAGTCAGCCATCAAGTGGATGTATTCAATGCGATTGGCTGAGGTCACTGCGATGTCCTGTCCTCCAGCCTTCAGCACGTTGACCCTGGTGGTCCCCAGGTCATCATCTACCACGGTGAAATCCAGATTGAGGTCGGCTACATCTCCAGCATAGTCTTTCAGAGACAGTAGATTCCTGCAACACGGCCCCCCCCCCAAATAAGATCTATTACAAACAAATGGAAACTATGTATTGGACTATGTATTGGACCTCTGAATTCAGAGAACCAGTGGTGTTGCTATGTGCCAGACTCTCAGAATCTGGGCACATTTGTCCAACCTCTAAACAAAGACTCCTGACAGCAATATTTCACATGCTTAACACCCGTTTTGACATCAATTGACACATGGATTGCCAAATTAGCAGTATTGTGGAATTGCGCTATTATGGAAACATTACCGTGGATGATTGAGGAATAGCGAACTGCCATGCAAGACAGCATGCTGGGCTATCCCACCATGCAAGACAGCATGCTGGGCTATCCCACCATGCAAGACAGCATGCTGGCCTATCCCACCATGCAAGACAGCATGCTGGGCTATCCCACCATGCAAGACAGCATGCTGGCCTATCCCACCATGCAAGACAGCATGCTGGCCTATCCCACCATGCGAGACAGCATGCTGGCCTATCCCACCATGCGAGACAGCATGCTGGGCTATCCCACCATGCAAGACAGCATGCTGGCCTATCCCACCATGCGAGACAGCATGCTGGCCTATCCCACCATGCAAGACAGCATGCTGGCCTATCCCACCATGCAAGACAGCATGCTGGCCTATCCCACCATGCGAGACAGCATGCTGGGCTATCCCACCATGCAAGACAGCATGCTGGCCTATCCCACCATGCGAGACAGCATGCTGGCCTATCCCACCATGCAAGACAGCATGCTGGGCTATCCCACCATGCGAGACAGCATGCTGGGCTATCCCACCATGCAAGACAGCATGCTGGCCTATCCCACCATGCGAGACAGCATGCTGGCCTATCCCACCATGCAAGACAGCATGCTGGCCTATCCCACCATGCGAGACAGCATGCTGGGCTATCCCACCATGCAAGACAGCATGCTGGGCTATCCCACCATGCAAGACAGCATGCTGGCCTATCCCACCATGCAAGACAGCATGCTGGCCTATCCCACCATGCAAGACAGCATGCTGGGCTATCCCACCATGCAAGACAGCATGCTGGCCTATCCCACCATGCAAGACAGCATGCTGGCCTATCCCACCATGCAAGACAGCATGCTGGCCTATCCCACCATGCAAGACAGCATGCTGGGCTATCCCACCATGCAAGACAGCATGCTGGCCTGTCCCACCATGCAAGACAGCATGCTGGCCTATCCCACCATGCAAGACAGCATGCTGGGCTATCCCACCATGCAAGAGAGCATGCTGGGCTATCCCACCATGCAAGACAGCATGCTGGCCTATCCCACCATGCAAGACAGCATGCTGGCCGATCCCACTATGCAAGACAGCATGCTGGGCTATCCCACCATGCAAGAGAGCATGCTGGGCTATCCCACCATGCAAGACAGCATGCTGGGCTATCCCACCATGCAAGACAGCATGCTGGCCTATCCCACCAATGACAAAAGCTACACAGACTTCTGAATCTCACAGATATCTTTTGTTCCCGATTGTCTAGTGACTTTTGAGAAAGATACCTTACGGTATAAAAAAACCCTGTGTGGTTGACATGGGCTGTGAAAAGTGGCCCAGCATGAGGAAGTGGTTAAAAAGGTCCTCCTTAATCTTTGAGATTTGATATTGTCAGTTGCTTCCAATTTCATACAACTGAATGGCTTTGCATCTGGGTATCTAATTTTGTTAAATCATCAAAATATGTAAAGGTATCAAATGTCTTGGTATGTAATCCCAAACTGTGTTATCAGCCAAATGCTTGCTTGCTTGCTTGCTTGCTTGCTTGCTTGCTTGGTTTGGAAGTTGGATACTATTCCTGTTCTTACTTGTAGACTTCAGGGTCCAGGGAGGCCAGCTGGTCAATGTCCACATCAGCATGCTTGCGCAGGAGCTTGGTGAGGAAGAAACTGGCAAAGGGGAGCTCTACCAAGAGGTTCTCATACAGGACCTGAAGAGAAGTTGCGAGCCAGTGAGGATTGGCAAGGAATTTAATGATCGGATCTCATCTAATCAGAAGTTTACATTTGACAGCAACAATACTGTGGAATACTTCCATAAGAGAGTGATGCAAGAACAGCTTCTTACTGTTGACCTGTCTTTTGTTCTTACATTTTCTATACATTTTTTTCAAAATGGCCCAGGGACTTCCTAAGGTAGATAGATTTCTATACAATTGGTGGCATCATTTGATGCATTTTTCTTAATTTGAAAAAGGAAAATGTTGGCAAACATTTGATACCCATGGACCTGTCAAATATCTTGGCTTAACCCTTTGAGTACCAATATCTAGTTTACTTGACAACGCGTAAAGCATGCTTCCTTACCATTGTCGAGTTCAAGCACGAAGCGTTCTACCGAGGATAAATAATTATGTGTGCGTCCTCTGTTATACAGTTGGAAAGCTTTCATCATAAGCTTTACAAGTTGTAAAGGTCAATGGGGGTCAATAACGACATTTTCGGGGCAACAGCCGCGTAACCTTTCTAAAACAAATCAATGTTTTCATCCGATTCTGCTACCATGAACGTCCTACATGTACTATACTTGACTACCACGTGGATTTCTTGCATATATTATTTCTGAGAATAATTCCATGTATTCTGACGAGGTTTTAGAAGGAAAATCCTTGAAATTATCATCTTCCAGGTACGTTTGACAATGAGAATGGGCTCTTCAGGGGTACACGCCATGTGATCGCTGTAGGTCACGGTTGCAAGGCCTTTGGAGTGCACGCTCGTGGCAGAAGTCTCCGTGGCAAAATCGGACTTCACGTTCGTGGAGGAATTGTTCGAGGCATGTGTTTGAAAATAGCGACTTGTTCAGAAATATGTTCTGAAGACTCAATAATGGGGCTGAATAATGGGGCTATAAACTGCTTGTTGTAAAGAGTTTTAATTTGAACTTGAAACCAGAAGCCCTTGTTCTACTGAATAAAATACATACACACATTTTTCTTGTAAAAACGAGCCTTCATTGAAAAAAACACTGCATAAGAGTACATTGGGCTCAAAACAATTTGGTAGCAGACTGTACGTACCAAATAAACAATGTAGCAGTCAAAGGATTAAAAGATATTTCAATCACAACACAATTGTGAAGAGTGATTTCTTGGGATATGTGGTAGTTTCTGGTTCTCTGACTCTGACATTTCAGTTGAGTTCTGGTTTCTTGGACCTGAGGATTCAGGTTCAAATCACATTCCTGGCCAAGTTCTAGTGCTCCTTAATTGATTTCCTATACATAACAGGAGATGGTCAAAGGAGAGCAGCTCAGGGATTGGGAAAAGGATCAAATAGAAGGAAGTCCTTTATTTTGGAATCAGTTAGATAAGATACGTCTAGCGTTGAGATAAGTAAGGTTTTCAGAGAAGACCCGTTCAGTGTTCTGACCTTGCCCAGCATCCTGCCCAGGAAGAAGTAGTGCTTCTGGTAGTCAGGCTCCAGCTGGGAGGCCTGGGGGTTGGGGTAGAGGAGCTCATCGGCAGAAGACTTAAAGAATCCCCGGTTGGGGTCAAAGCCTGTCTTGAGAAGCTCTGAGAGGAATTCTCGTGTCAGTCCACCGCCATCAATGCCTGCCTCCTCTAGCCCCTGCACATTGCGCATCACCACACGAAGCTTCTTCTTGAGGTGAGGCTCTGACAGTCAAAGAGAAAAAAAATACATCATCAATCTTCAATGGTCAGGGACCAATTCTATGCCAAGTGCTTGGATACATCCAGACTGATTGCACAGGACGTCAAATTCACTTTGGGGGACTTCTGAATGCTCCCTGTCTCATTTTCAAGCAAATTTAGGAAATGCAATTTGCACAGTGGGAAATGTCTGTAATCATGTGTGTGGATTCAATGACTCGTGCAAAGTTCTGAATTTGACAATTGATAATCCTACCATTTTCTGGCCGTAGTCTGTCATAGGCATCCTCGTAGATGTAATCTCGCCTGATGCTGATGTCTATTGTTTGGCCTGGGATGAAGCTGGCAAATTCACCCTGGTTCTCCTCCTTGTCCCTGCAAATCCAATCACGGAAAATCTACCGCAAAAGGGAAAAGATAAAGCATTTATGAATGAAATCCATCAAACAATTTAATTAAAAATGATCAAATTTTTAAAATCAATAAATCAAGTTGATCAAATTGATGAATTAACCAAATCAATTAAACTAATTCAATCAATAAAACAAATCCAATCAATTTAGTTAATCAAATTTATCATACTGATCAAAATAATCACATTGATCCCATCATGAACTCTATCATAAAAGACTGCCTTTACATGAATTTAGTCAGGCAAAAAGTAAGTTATACTTTTTAGAAATAATGTGAATTCACAGATGTGGAGATAGCTCTCAAAGCTCAAATATGTAATGGACTATGTTGGTCTAGATAGACCCCCTCTCAAACTAGTGTTTAAAACTCCTCACCTTGACTCGGTCTGAAAATGGGATGACAAAAGGCAGTTCTGCCAGGATGGTCATCTTGCGGGCCTCGTGAGTGGACATCTGGGGTGGTCCCTCTTCCACGGCCATGTTGGATTGTAGAAAATGCAGCCGCCTTGGACGGAATGCTGGATGAAGGGAACGACCTCCTAACCCTTTGACCTGCAAAACAAATTTAGTCTTTCCATCTTAGAGGAATACAGAAATGATGCAAACTGCTTACTGGCTGAAATGACTCGCATCACAGAATTGAGAGGGGATTAGGTCTTCTTTCAATGTTGCATCAAAACAAGCAGATTGCACATATGCACAAGCAGTCTGATATGCTTGCAAGTTGATGGACAATTGATAGATGCTGGCTAGCTCTATAGCTAATGCAAGTGTAGACATGTGGGTTGTGGGTTAGGAATCTTATACATGACACCAATGATGCTTTCTTGTCTTATTCGGATAATGCCATGGAATGCAATACTGGGTTAAGACAACTTTATTTGAACTAAACCCAGATTGTTTTAATAACATTTTTGAATTTTTGTTGGAGGGGTATGGGGGTTGGTTTGGAATTGACTGAGAGAATTAAGTATTGCTGACTCACCCTGTTATCAGTGAAGATGGTGATATGGGAGGCAAGCCAGTGGCCAGATGGACAAAAGGGTCTCCTCATGTCTCTGTCATACAGCTGCTTCACTAAATGTGCCGTCACCTGCCACAAAGAAAATCAAAGGATGATCAATGATTCTGTCCAAACCAGCCAAAGCTCCAAGTAATATCTGCGACTTGCAGCTGCTACACAGCTCCAAGTGATGTGTGCCACTTGCAGCTGCTACACAGATCCAAGTGATGTGTGCCACTTGCAGCTGCTACACAGATCCAAGTGATGTGTGCCACTTGCAGCTGCTACACAGCTCCAAGTGATGTGTGCCACTTGCAGCTGCTACACTGCTCCAAGTGATGTGTGCCACTTGCAGCTGCTACACAGATCCAAGTGATGTGTGCCACTTGCAGCTGCTACACAGCTCCAAGTGATGTGTGCCACTTGCAGCTGCTACACAGCTCCAAGTGATGTGTGCCACTTGCAGCTGCTACACAGCTCCAAGTGATGTGTGCCACTTGCAGCTGCTACACAGATCCAAGTGATGTGTGCCACTTGCAGCTGCTACACAGATCCAAGTGATGTGTGCCACTTGCAGCTGCTACACAGCTCCAAGTGATGTGTGTGACTTGCAGCTGCTACACAGCTCCAAGTGATGTGTGCGACTTGCAGCTGCTACACTGCTCCAAGTGATGTGTGCGACTTGCAGCTGCTACACAGATCCAAGTGATGTGTGCGACTTGTAGCTGCTACACAGATCCAAGTGATGTGTGCCACTTGCAGCTGCTACACAGATCCAAGTGATGTGTGCCACTTGCAGCTGCTACACAGCTCCAAGTGATGTGTGCCACTTGCAGCTGCTACACAGATCCAAGTGATGTGTGCCACTTGCAGCTGCTACACAGCTCCAAGTGATGTGTGCCACTTGCAGCTGCTACACAGCTCCAAGTGATGTGTGCCACTTGCAGCTGCTACACAGCTCCAAGTGATGTGTGCCACTTGCAGCTGCTACACAGCTCCAAGTGATGTGTGCCACTTGCAGCTGCTACACAGCTCCAAGTGATGTGTGCCACTTGCAGCTGCTACACTGCTCCAAGTGATGTGTGCCACTTGCAGCTGCTACACAGCTCCAAGTGATGTGTGCCACTTGCAGCTGCTACACAGCTCCAAGTGATGTGTGCCACTTGCAGCTGCTACACAGCTCCAAGTGATGTGTGCCACTTGCAGCTGCTACACAGCTCCAAGTGATGTGTGCCACTTGCAGCTGCTACACTGCTCCAAGTGATGTGTGCCACTTGCAGCTGCTACACAGCTCCAAGTGATGTGTGCCACTTGCAGCTGCTACACAGCTCCAAGTGATGTGTGCCACTTGCAGCTGCTACACAGATCCAAGTGATGTGTGCGACTCTCAGCTGCTACACAGCTCAAAGTGATGTGTGCCACTTGCAGCTGCTACACAGATCCAAGTGATGTGTGCCACTTGCAGCTGCTACACAGCTCCAAGTGATGTGTGCCACTTGCAGCTGCTACACTGCTCCAAGTGATGTGTGCCACTTGCAGCTGCTACACAGATCCAAGTGATGTGTGCGACTTGCAGCTGCTACACAGCTCCAAGTGATGTGTGCCACTTGCAGCTGCTACACTGCTCCAAGTGATGTGTGCCACTTGCAGCTGCTACACAGCTCCAAGTGATGTGTGCCACTTGCAGCTGCTACACAGATCCAAGTGATGTGTGCCACTTGCAGTTGCTACACAGCTCCAAGTGATGTGTGCGACTTGCAGCTGCTACACAGCTCCAAGTGATGTGTGCCACTTGCAGCTGCTACACAGCTCCAAGTGATGTGTGTGCCACTTGCAGCTGCTACACAGATCCAAGTGATGTGTGCGACTCTCAGCTGCTACACAGCTCCAAGTGATGTGTGCCACTTGCAGCTGCTACACAGATCCAAGTGATGTGTGTGCCACTTGCAGCTGCTACACAGCTCCAAGTGATGTGTGCGACTTGCAGCTGCTACACAGCTCCAAGTGATGTGTGCGACTTGCAGCTGCTACACAGCTCCAAGTGATGTGTGCCACTTGCAGCTGCTACACAGATCCAAGTGATGTGTGCCACTTGCAGCTGCTACACAGCTCCAAGTGATGTGTGCCACTTGCAGCTGCTACACAGCTCCAAGTGATGTGTGCCACTTGCAGCTGCTACACAGCTCCAAGTGATGTGTGCCACTTGCAGCTGCTACACAGATCCAAGTGATGTGTGCCACTTGCAGCTGCTACACAGATCCAAGTGATGTGTGCCACTTGCAGCTGCTACACAGCTCCAAGTGATGTGTGTGACTTGCAGCTGCTACACAGCTCCAAGTGATGTGTGCGACTTGCAGCTGCTACACTGCTCCAAGTGATGTGTGCGACTTGCAGCTGCTACACAGATCCAAGTGATGTGTGCGACTTGCAGCTGCTACACAGATCCAAGTGATGTGTGCCACTTGCAGCTGCTACACAGATCCAAGTGATGTGTGCCACTTGCAGCTGCTACACAGCTCCAAGTGATGTGTGCCACTTGCAGCTGCTACACAGATCCAAGTGATGTGTGCCACTTGCAGCTGCTACACAGCTCCAAGTGATGTGTGCCACTTGCAGCTGCTACACAGCTCCAAGTGATGTGTGCCACTTGCAGCTGCTACACAGCTCCAAGTGATGTGTGCCACTTGCAGCTGCTACACAGCTCCAAGTGATGTGTGCCACTTGCAGCTGCTACACAGCTCCAAGTGATGTGTGCCACTTGCAGCTGCTACACTGCTCCAAGTGATGTGTGCCACTTGCAGCTGCTACACAGCTCCAAGTGATGTGTGCCACTTGCAGCTGCTACACAGCTCCAAGTGATGTGTGCCACTTGCAGCTGCTACACAGCTCCAAGTGATGTGTGCCACTTGCAGCTGCTACACAGCTCCAAGTGATGTGTGCCACTTGCAGCTGCTACACTGCTCCAAGTGATGTGTGCCACTTGCAGCTGCTACACAGCTCCAAGTGATGTGTGCCACTTGCAGCTGCTACACAGCTCCAAGTGATGTGTGCCACTTGCAGCTGCTACACAGATCCAAGTGATGTGTGCGACTCTCAGCTGCTACACAGCTCAAAGTGATGTGTGCCACTTGCAGCTGCTACACAGATCCAAGTGATGTGTGCCACTTGCAGCTGCTACACAGCTCCAAGTGATGTGTGCCACTTGCAGCTGCTACACTGCTCCAAGTGATGTGTGCCACTTGCAGCTGCTACACAGATCCAAGTGATGTGTGCGACTTGCAGCTGCTACACAGCTCCAAGTGATGTGTGCCACTTGCAGCTGCTACACTGCTCCAAGTGATGTGTGCCACTTGCAGCTGCTACACAGCTCCAAGTGATGTGTGCCACTTGCAGCTGCTACACAGATCCAAGTGATGTGTGCCACTTGCAGTTGCTACACAGCTCCAAGTGATGTGTGCGACTTGCAGCTGCTACACAGCTCCAAGTGATGTGTGCCACTTGCAGCTGCTACACAGCTCCAAGTGATGTGTGTGCCACTTGCAGCTGCTACACAGATCCAAGTGATGTGTGCGACTCTCAGCTGCTACACAGCTCCAAGTGATGTGTGCCACTTGCAGCTGCTACACAGATCCAAGTGATGTGTGTGCCACTTGCAGCTGCTACACAGCTCCAAGTGATGTGTGCGACTTGCAGCTGCTACACAGCTCCAAGTGATGTGTGCGACTTGCAGCTGCTACACAGATCCAAGTGATGTGTGCCACTTGCAGCTGCTACACAGCTCCAAGTGATGTGTGCGACTTGCAGCTGCTACACAGCTCCAAGTGATGTGTGCGACTTGCAGCTGCTACACAGATCCAAGTGATGTGTGTGCCACTTGCAGCTGCTACACAGATCCAAGTGATGTGTGCCACTTGCAGCTGCTACACAGCTCCAAGTGATGTGTGCCACTTGCAGCTGCTACACAGATCCAAGTGATGTGTGCGACTTGCAGCTGCTACACAGATCCAAGTGATGTGTGCCACTTGCAGCTGCTACACAGCTCCAAGTGATGTGTGCCACTTGCAGCTGCTACACAGATCCAAGTGATGTGTGCCACTTGCAGCTGCTACACAGATCCAAGTGATGTGTGCCACTTGCAGCTGCTACACAGCTCCAAGTGATGTGTGCCACTTGCAGCTGCTACACAGATCCAAGTGATGTGTGCCACTTGCAGCTGCTACACAGATCCAAGTGATGTGTGCCACTTGCAGCTGCTACACAGCTCCAAGTGATGTGTGCCACTTGCAGCTGCTACACAGCTTCAAGTGATGTGTGCCACTTGCAGCTGCTACACAGATCCAAGTGATGTGTGCCACTTGCAGCTGCTACACAGCTCCAAGTGATGTGTGCCACTTGCAGCTGCTACACAGCTCCAAGTGATGTGTGCGACTTGCAGCTGCTACACTGCTCCAAGTGATGTGTGCCACTTGCAGCTGCTACACAGATCCAAGTGATGTGTGTGCCACTTGCAGCTGCTACACAGCTCCAAGTGATGTGTGCGACTTGCAGCTGCTACACAGATCCAAGTGATGTGTGCCACTTGCAGCTGCTACACAGCTCCAAGTGATGTGTGCCACTTGCAGCTGCTACACAGCTACAAGTGATGTGTGCGACTTGCAGCTGCTACACAGATCCAAGTGATGTGTGTGCCACTTGCAGGTGCTACACAGATCCAAGTGATGTGTGCCACTTGCAGCTGCTACACAGCTCCAAGTGATGTGTGCCACTTGCAGCTGCTACACAGATCCAAGTGATGTGTGCCACTTGCAGCTGCTACACAGATCCAAGTGATGTGTGCCACTTGCAGCTGCTACACAGCTCCAAGTGATGTGTGCCACTTGCAGCTGCTACACAGCTCCAAGTGATGTGTGCCACTTGCAGCTGCTACACAGCTCCAAGTGGTGTGCCACTTGCAGCTGCTACACAGCTCCAAGTGATGTGTGTACCACTTGCAGCTGCTACACAGCTCCAGGTGATGTGTGCCACTTGCAGCTGCTACACAGCTCCAAGTGATGTGTGCCACTTGCAGCTGCTACACAGATCCAAGTGATGTGTGCCACTTGCAGCTGCTACACAGATCCAAGTGATGTGTGCCACTTGCAGCTGCTACACAGCTCCAAGTGATGTGTGCCACTTGCAGCTGCTACACAGCTCCAAGTGATGTGTGTGCCACTTGCAGCTGCTACACAGCTACAAGTGATGTGTGCGACTTGCAGCTGCTACACAGATCCAAGTGATGTGTGCCACTTGCAGCTGCTACACAGCTCCAAGTGATGTGTGCGACTTGCAGCTGCTACACAGATCCAAGTGATGTGTGTGCGACTTGCAGCCGCTACACAGCTCCAAGTGATGTGCCACTTGCAGCTGCTACACAGCTCCAAGTGATGTGTGTGCCACTTGCAGCTGCTACACTGCTCCAAGTGATGTGTGCCACTTGCAGCTGCTACACAGATCCAAGTGATGTGTGCGCGACTTGCAGCCGCTACACAGATCCAAGTGATGTGTGCCACTTGCAGCTGCTACACAGCTCCAAGTGATGTGTGCCACTTGCAGCTGCTACACAGATCCAAGTGATGTGTGCCACTTGCAGCTGCTACACAGATCCAAGTGATGTGTGTGCCACTTGCAGCTGCTACACAGCTCCAAGTGATGTGTGCGACTTGCAGCTGCTACACAGCTCCAAGTGATGTGTGCGACTTGCAGCTGCTACACAGATCCAAGTGATGTGTGCCACTTGCAGCTGCTACACAGCTCCAAGTGATGTGTGCCACTTGCAGCTGCTACACAGCTACAAGTGATGTGTGCGACTTGCAGCTGCTACACAGATCCAAGTGATGTGTGTGCCACTTGCAGCTGCTACACAGATCCAAGTGATGTGTGCCACTTGCAGCTGCTACACAGCTCCAAGTGATGTGTGCCACTTGCAGCTGCTACACAGATCCAAGTGATGTGTGCGACTTGCAGCTGCTACACAGATCCAAGTGATGTGTGCCACTTGCAGCTGCTACACAGCTCCAAGTGATGTGTGCCACTTGCAGCTGCTACACAGATCCAAGTGATGTGTGCCACTTGCAGCTGCTACACAGATCCAAGTGATGTGTGCCACTTGCAGCTGCTACACAGCTCCAAGTGATGTGTGCCACTTGCAGCTGCTACACAGATCCAAGTGATGTGTGCCACTTGCAGCTGCTACACAGATCCAAGTGATGTGTGCCACTTGCAGCTGCTACACAGCTCCAAGTGATGTGTGCCACTTGCAGCTGCTACACAGCTACAAGTGATGTGTGCCACTTGCAGCTGCTACACAGATCCAAGTGATGTGTGCCACTTGCAGCTGCTACACAGCTCCAAGTGATGTGTGCCACTTGCAGCTGCTACACAGCTACAAGTGATGTGTGCGACTTGCAGCTGCTACACAGATCCAAGTGATGTGTGTGCCACTTGCAGCTGCTACACAGATCCAAGTGATGTGTGCCACTTGCAGCTGCTACACAGCTCCAAGTGATGTGTGCCACTTGCAGCTGCTACACAGATCCAAGTGATGTGTGCCACTTGCAGCTGCTACACAGATCCAAGTGATGTGTGCCACTTGCAGCTGCTACACAGCTCCAAGTGATGTGTGCCACTTGCAGCTGCTACACAGCTCCAAGTGATGTGTGCCACTTGCAGCTGCTACACAGCTCCAAGTGGTGTGCCACTTGCAGCTGCTACACAGCTCCAAGTGATGTGTGTACCACTTGCAGCTGCTACACAGCTCCAGGTGATGTGTGCCACTTGCAGCTGCTACACAGCTCCAAGTGATGTGTGCCACTTGCAGCTGCTACACAGATCCAAGTGATGTGTGCCACTTGCAGCTGCTACACAGATCCAAGTGATGTGTGCCACTTGCAGCTGCTACACAGCTCCAAGTGATGTGTGCCACTTGCAGCTGCTACACAGCTCCAAGTGATGTGTGTGCCACTTGCAGCTGCTACACAGCTACAAGTGATGTGTGCGACTTGCAGCTGCTACACAGATCCAAGTGATGTGTGCCACTTGCAGCTGCTACACAGCTCCAAGTGATGTGTGCGACTTGCAGCTGCTACACAGATCCAAGTGATGTGTGTGCGACTTGCAGCCGCTACACAGCTCCAAGTGATGTGCCACTTGCAGCTGCTACACAGCTCCAAGTGATGTGTGTGCCACTTGCAGCTGCTACACTGCTCCAAGTGATGTGTGCCACTTGCAGCTGCTACACAGATCCAAGTGATGTGTGCCACTTGCAGCTGCTACACAGATCCAAGTGATGTGTGCGCGACTTGCAGCCGCTACACAGATCCAAGTGATGTGTGCCACTTGCAGCTGCTACACAGCTCCAAGTGATGTGTGCCACTTGCAGCTGCTACACAGATCCAAGTGATGTGTGCCACTTGCAGCTGCTACACAGCTCCAAGTGATGTGTGCCACTTGCAGCTGCTACACAGCTCCAAGTGATGTGTGTGCCACTTGCAGCTGCTACACAGCTACAAGTGATGTGTGCGACTTGCAGCTGCTACACAGCTCCAAGTGATGTGTGTGCCACTTGCAGCTGCTACACAGCTCCAAGTGATGTGTGCCACTTGCAGCTGCTACACAGCTCCAAGTGATGTGTGCCACTTGCAGCTGCTACACAGATCCAAGTGATGTGTGCCACTTGCAGCTGCTACACAGATCCAAGTGATGTGTGCCACTTGCAGCTGCTACACAGATCCAAGTGATGTGTGCCACTTGCAGCTGCTACACAGCTCCAAGTGATGTGTGCCACTTGCAGCTGCTACACAGATCCAAGTGATGTGTGCGACTTGCAGCTGCTACACAGCTCCAAGTGATGTGTGTGCGACTTGCAGCTGCTACACAGATCCAAGTGATGTGGGAACTACAAAGAGAAACTCCCCCGCACCCCAACAATGCATAAAGTTAATTTAAGGCTAAAAAAAGAGAAACAAAATACCGTAATTATTGTTGGGTGATTTGAATTTACAATTCAAACATTGAAGAATAAACAGTTACACACTGTACTTAGATTAAAGCAAGTTTAAAAAGATAGGTCTTTACTTTACACTTGAAAATAGTGACTGACTGCGATTGTTGGATATCAGCGGGCAACCTATTCCATAATGCAGGGGCTGCACATAGAAAGGATCTATCCCCAGTGTTTTTAACATTCTACACTTAGGATTTTCCCAGACACAGATTATTGTGAGATTGTAAGCAAAAGTTGGATGCCTTCTTAACATCAACAAGATCACTGATGTACTTTGGAGACAGGCCGTGTAAGGCTTTAAACGTTAAAATGAGTATTTTAAAATCTAAATGGAATTTCACTGGCAGCCAATGTAATTGATGCAAGACTGGTGATATATGGTTGAATTTCTATAACTATCAAAGTGACTTGCTGAGAGTTAATGTTCAACAAAATGTCATTTTAAAATGTCATTAAGAAGAGCCGTTTCAGTGCTATGGTGTTTCCTACAATGTATATGTAGGGAAACATGAATTAAAACGTACGCCCATACAGGCTACATATCGCCGTTCAAGTGTGTGTTATCGCTCATGTGACCTATGACATGACGCGGCTTAGTTGAGTCGGTAGAGTAGACCTATACCAAGTGTTGATTCTTTCAAGCTGTATGCCATGAGCCTCAACACTTTACTAACGCGAGGGTCACACAGTCCATTTGCTCACCAAAATGAAACCACTAATACAGTATCGATAAAAGATGCCGTGGTTGGAGCAGACCGCTGGCGCAACAGCACGGCCTAATTGGATTCATCAGGTAAAGAGACTTTCCAGGTCATACAATGATATAACCAGATTTGTATCTCCTGCATTAAGGGCAGATTTTGAGGCTAATGTTTGTTTGTAGATTAGTGTGGGAGCTGCATGTAGATGAGTGTGCTGCCAACCGTTGTTGTATTGCTGGTCTCACACTCTGCGTGATCCCACTGTCACACGTATAAGGTATATGTACTGCATAATGACAAGTGATGGTACTGTTAGTCATTCTAGTTGGATTTCTCTCCCCATGTACTGCTAACTGTGCAATGTGAGTCCTTAACCTGTACTTGTCCTTACTCCAGAATGTATGGGTTATTTTGGTTTGACAGCTGCTTGGCTCCAAGTGAATTTAGGATAATCTGACAGTTAGTACCCCTGCTTGAGCTCTGCTTAGAGAGGGGCCAACACCACCTTCCACCCTAAGTAAACTATCAATCTGAAAAAAAATTGATCATTTATATTCATTTCTCTCAATAATATTATATCAATTTGCAATTCTCTATCTTTGTCTGCGAAAGTTTTTTTTGGGTCTTTTCCAATTCATTTCTGTGTGTTGGTGACGAGCCAACCGAGGAAGCAATAGAAAAAACACCATCACCCGCTGCCCTGAAGACAACCAACTCGACTGCGTGCCAGGGACCTGGGTCCCAAGTAAGCAAGCGACTGGGGCTTTCTGACCCTACTGCTGACATGCCGTCCTACTTCATATACGATGATTGGAACATTGGATAAAGTGAATGGGTAGTCATGTGATTGTGCACATGCTGGAATACAGCCATTTCAGCCAGCTTTGAAACAAATTGAAGACTACTAATGAGGTGCATACCTTGAAGACATGCATCCAGGTGGCAGCGTCATCAGCTGTGGAGCTGCTATGGGGTGCCATGCCCACACTGGCCAAGGCCTGCTGGTATTCCTGGGTGACAGATGGGCGGGTCTCAGGATGGGCACACTCAATCATGCCCAGACAGGCATTGCATAGGATGTGGCTCATGTGAACTAACTCATCCAGCCTGAAGGGCATCAACCGTCGATGGGAGGAACCTAGAAGCATTGAGTCAGACACACAGATGGCCTTTACTCTCAATTTCCACAATATATTATTACATAAAAAAGAGAAAATCCACAATTCTGGCCCTCTAACTTATCAGGATTGATGTATTTCTGGTCTTCTTCTCTCGTATGTCAATCACAGCAGTCAAAATTGACAGTTACTGAGGTAGGTGACCAGTTCTGGTTCATCTAGTGATGTGAGTGATCACAGTTCAATATTTCAGGTCAATCTAGTCAAGCAGTTTGTAATGTTTTTCATAACTTTCTTGAATGCATTGTTACCTCGGCTGTCACCATGAAATTCTGCATCATGGAGAGACAAGAGAAGGTGACCAAAGAGCGAGCAGAAGACGGAGAGTAAAGGGACAATGGTTGCACTGTCAGCTGGTGATAGAGGGTAGCCGCTGGACAACAACTGAATCAGAGGGGTGCGTGACCTGCAAGAGAGAGGGATGTCAGTAGGGGTTGGACGCAGTGGACGCCAGCAGATGCAGTGCCATCATTGTGCTCCACAGTGTGCCAGTGTATCACAGTGCACCACAGAGTGCCAGTGTATCACAGTGCACCACAGAGTGCCAGTGTATCACAGTGCACCACAGAGTGCCAGTGTATCACAGTGCACCACAGAGTGCCAGTGTATCACAGTGCACCACAGAGTGCCAGTGTATCACAGTGCACCACAGAGTGCCAGTGTATCACAGTGCACCACAGAGTGTCAGTGTATCACAGTGCACCACAGAGTGCCAGTGTATCACAGTGCACCACAGAGTGCCAGTGTATCACAGTGCACCACAGAGTGCCAGTGTATCACAGTGCACCACAGAGTGCCAGTGTATCACAGTGCACCACAGAGTGCCAGTGTATCACAGTGCACCACAGAGTGCCAGTGTATCACAGTGCACCACAGAGTGCCAGTGTATCACAGTGCACCACAGAGTGCCAGTGTATCACAGTGCACCACAGAGTGCCAGTGTATCACAGTGCACCACAGAGTGCCAGTGTATCACAGTGCACCACAGAGTGCCAGTGTATCACAGTGCACCACAGAGTGCCAGTGTATCACAGTGCACCACAGAGTGCCAGTGTATCACAGTGCACCACAGAGTGCCAGTGTATCACAGTGCACCACAGAGTGCCAGTGTATCACAGTGCACCACAGAGTGCCAGTGTATCACAGTGCACCACAGAGTGCCAGTGTATCACAGTGCACCACAGAGTGCCAGTGTATCACAGTGCACCACAGAGTGTCAGTGTATCACAGTGCACCACAGAGTGCCAGTGTATCACAGTGCACCACAGAGTGCCAGTGTATCACAGTGCACCACAGAGTGCCAGTGTGCCACAATGCACAATGGTGTACCACAGTGTACCAGTGTGCCAGTGTACCACAGTGTACCAGTGTACCACAATGTACCAGTGTATCACAGTGCACCACAGAGTGCCGGTGTGCCACAATGCACAACAGTGTACCAGGGTATCACAGTGTGCCAGTACGGTGTACAACAGTGTACCAGTGCACCACAGTGTGCCAGTGTATCACAATGCACAACAGTGTACCAAAGTGTACCAGTGTCCACAGTGTACCAGTGTATCACAGTGCACCACAGAGTGCCAGTGTGCCACAATGCACAATGGTGTACCAGTGTACCAGTGTATCACAGTGTACCAGTGTATCACAGTGCACCACAGAAGGCCAGTGTGCCACAATGCACAACGGTGTACCACAGTGTAACACAGTGTACCACAGTGTACCACAGTGTACCAGTGTACCACAGTGTGCCAGTACGGTGTACAGCAGTGTACCAGAGCACCACAGTGTGCCAGTGTATCACAATGGACTACGGTGTACCACAGTGTACCAGTATATCAGAGTGCCAGTGTATCACAGCGTACCACAGAGTGCCAGTGTGCCACAATGCACAAGTGTACCACAGTGTACCACAGTGTACCAGTGTACTACAGTGTACCACAGTGTACCAGTGTATCACAGTGTACCACAGTGTACCAGTGTATCACAGCGCACCACAGTGTGCCAGTGTGCCACAATGCACAACAGTATACCACAGTGTACCACAGTGTATCACAGTGCACCACAGAGTGCCAGTGTGCCACAATGCACAACGGTGTACCACAGTGTACCAGTGTATCACAGCGTGCCAGTAAGGTGTACAATAGTGTACCAGTGCACCAGTGTGCCAGTGTATCACAATGGACTATGGTGTACCACAGTGTACCAGTATATCAGTGTGCCAGTGTACCACAATGCACAACAGTGTACTACAGTGTACCACAGTGTACCAGTGTATCACAGTGCACCACAGAGTGCCAGTGTGCCAAAATGCACAACAGTGTACCACAGTGTACCACAGTGTACCAGTGTATCACAGTGCACCACAGAGTGCCAGTGTGCCACAATGCACAACAGTGTACCAGTGTACCACAGTGTACCAGTGTATTACAGTGAACCACAGAGTGCCAGTGTGCCACAATGCACAACAGTGTACCACAGTGTACCACAGTGTACCAGTGTATCACAGTGCACCACAGAGTGCCAGTGTGGCACAATGCACAACAGTGTACCACAGTGTACCAGTGTATCACAGTGCACCACAGAGTGCCAGTGTGCCACAATGCACAACAGTGTACCACAGTGTACCACAGTGTACCAGTGTATCACAGTGTGCCAGTACGGTGTACAACAGTGTACCAGTGCACCAGTGTGCCAGTGTATCACAATGGACTACGGTGTACCACAGTGTACCAGTATATCAGTGTGCCAGTGTACCACAATGCACTACAGTGTACCACAGTGTACCCGTGTATAACAGTGTGCCAGTGTACCAGAGTAAGCACCACAGTGAACCACAATGCACAACGGTGTACCACAGTGTACCGGTGTACCAGTGTACCAGTGTATCACAGTGCAACAAAGAGTGTCAGTGTGCCACAATGCACTACAGTGTACCACAGTGTACCAGTGTATAACAGTGTGCCAGTGTACCAAAGTGTGCCAGTGAGCAGCACAGTGAACCACAATGCACAAAGGTATACCAGTGTGCTACAGTGCACCAGTGTGCCAGTGTACCACAATGCACTATGGTGTACCACAGTGTGCCGGTGAGCACCAGTGTGCCACAGTGAATCAGTGTGCCAGTGTACCACAATGCACTATGGTGTATTGTACCACAGAGTGTCATAGTGTATTACAGTGTGCCAAAGTGTATCACAGTGTGCCATAGTGTATCACAGTGTGCCATAGTGTATCACAGTGTGCCATAGTGTATCACAGTGTGCCATAGTGTATCTGTGTGCCATAGTGTATCACAGTGTGCCATAGTGTATCACAGTGTGCCATAGTGTATCACAGTGTGCCACAGTGTATCACAGTGTGCCATAGTGTATCACAGTGTGCCATAGTGAATCACAGTGTGGCAGTGTACCACAATGCACAACGGGAAGTGATGAAAGGAGGCAAAAATGCAATATCAAAGAAATTGATATTCAACTGTATTTGACTTATTATTGTTTTTATATTAATCTGGCCATTTTCATTTGGAGAAAGACAAAATTAGTCCCAAATAACCTCCTTGTTGGAGGTAAATAAGCAAGGAGACTTCCATCATTGGGCTTTCCTCTTTATTTGTGACTTGTATAAGATAAGAGGTTTCATTTGTCCAAAAATATGAGGACTGGGCGTTTTGATCCTAGCAGGACCTTTCAAAAAGGCAGAATGTTAGGCCCTCCCCTAATTTTTGAGATTTGCATTTTGGTCATTTTAGTCAATAAGCAGTTTGCACATTTTTGCGTAGCGTATTACTTTTGATTTCATGTGTGATTCTCATCATCTGAAGGTTTTGTGCCAGATTTATTGACTTACCCAGTGACTGCTGGAGCTGAGACTGTCTTGACAGCATCCCACAAATGCCTCAGGAACCTCTCATTGACTGCTAACATATACAGCAACCTGGGCAGAGGAGATGGAGGCCAAGGCCAATAAGGCCACAAGATGATAGCAAAGTGGATTCACCATGTGTACAATGCCTCCACAAAGGGGGAGTCTATTTACTCTGATAGATCAGGGCTTGTCCTTGACTTTGTACAACATACATAGGTAGAAAGCCGGACCATCACAAGATTTCAGGTGGCATCACACATCTTTTGGTAACCCAGAATATAAAAATAAAGATAAAAATATTAATATAACTAATATTATAAGTTTAAACTTATGGGTAATGGTAAATGTTAAAACTTTCCCCAAGATGTTTGGGTGGTAGCTATAGTTGGGTGACTGTGTCCCTAGGCCAATTTGGCACCAGGGACACAGGCAAGGCCAAGCCCTCTTGTAAGTCCTGGAAATCTTCAAGAGAAGACAGACATTAAATACTTAATGTCCTCTTCTCAGGACAATGACATAATAAGGATGATGTCAATGGTGGGAGGACACTGTCTTAGCATTTGAGAGCACTTTCACTGTCTTATAGATTATCTGACTTAAGCACTAAAATGATTCTGACTGGTGGCACCACCCCAGGCAAGATAGTTGACTTTTTGAGAAGAGTCCAAGCCAAGGGCTGGACAGCTCCTAAGGTAGAGTGCCTGTAGGTAAGGCTGGGCAGAAAACCCGGGTATCCGAAACCCAACCGAAGGCATCGGATACCCGGTTCCATTTTTTGGAGTTCGGGTATCCGATTTGTATCCGATCTTTACTTTGTTTATGAGATTGTAAGACGCAGTGGCATCTGAATTTGTATCAACTTTATATCCGATTGTCGTTGTCATTGAATAGAGTTGTCTTTTAAGCCATGGTTATCATTAGGTGCAATTCCGCTAGAAAAGGAAAAGTGGACTGCATCATCGCGATTCAAGAATCAATTTGTTTTCGTGCACGAGTTTACACACAGCAATATTTTCGGAAAGTGGATCACATCTACAAGATGCACGTGTTGTGATGCAGCACTCTCGCTGTAGATTTCACAAGTGATCGTTTTCGTTTTGGACACCATGATTCTAATGATCGCAGCATGTTAAAACAATGCTGCTTAATTGTTTTGGTCGTCAATGAAACCCAGGAAAACCTCAAGTAAAGGTTTTTTTTTAATCGATGTTGATTGTTGCCGATTTAATTATCGATGTTGCTTGTTGCTAATATTATTATCGATGTCGCTTGTTGCCAATTTTATTACCGATGTTGCAGATTTTATTATTTCTGTTGCTTGTTGCCGATTTTATTATCGAGGTAGAAACTGAAAGCATGCCTGGTGCGGCGCTCCGATACTGCGATAGCAACCAGGGTGCATTACGCAATGTACTTCCGGGTTGTTAATTTCTTATGTTTTACATTGAATGGCGGGTATCCGGGTACCGAAGATTTCAAAATTTGGGTATCCGGTTCCTCAAATACCTGATTTTGCCTAGCCTTACCTGTACGTCAGACAAGAGACATGGGTGGTCAAAATGTTTGTGCGATTTTTTCTATTAAATTTGCTGGTCAATTTGATCTTGGCTGGCTATACTCTCCTCCCTCCTCCTCCTCATTAACTTCCTTCAAAGGCCTTCTGGCTTACATTGTCCTTGGAACCTGCATCTTGTGTTCTACCATCAGGGTGTGGCAGAGGGCACACAGGGTGGTTAGGACTGACACCCCACTCCTTGAGACTGCAGTTAGTAGCTGCTGGGCATACGTGGCCGAGTTCAGCATCTGAAGACATTCATTCCGAATCTCCAGCAGGGATGAGGCTCCTCCAAACTGCTCCCACCAACAGTCAAAACAAATGAATGGGTGCATGAATGCAAACATGCATTAATCTGACTAAGCAATCATTTGAAACAACCAATTTCAGCTTATTGAACATCAATTTGACTGATGAGTTAATTTGACTTTTAGATAAACATACCAGAAATTAATTGATTGAACCAGGATTGTACATCATTTAATACGGATTTATCCATTATGTTTGTGTTTTTAAGAATGACTCCCCCGATATTTGATTGGAAATGGCAGGGTAAAGATACTGATCATCGTAAAAACAAAATTGAAACTTTCCCAATCTGTCACTTAGCAAAATCTCCCCTCTTCTTCTCTCGAACCTATTTGCTTTACTTGTTTATACGTAAATAAGGAGATGGGTGGAGATTAATGGGCATGCCTGAAATACAAGGTTTATTTACCCGAGGATCCATATCCTCCATGACAACCTCCTCGTCTGAGTCGTCATCATTGTCCAGGAAACGGCCATAATTGGTGCTGGGCAGCATGGGGAGTAGCAGCTTAACCAGGTAGAGATATTGCAATATGTCCTCATCACTGAAAGAAGCTGGGGTATTGGCAACACAAATATGTGTGAATAAGCAACTGTACAAGCAACAGGATAGAGTGAAAAATAAAACAAAAACTCCTTCACCGAATGAACAAAGAAAATCAGTCACTTCTTTTATGCCAGGAATGACATCCATTCATTGGTCCTTTGTATGGGAGTAAAAAAAAAATCAAATTAAAAGACACACTGGGGAGAAGCCCATATACCTACTTTAGGGCTGAAATGAGCCTGACATGGAATATTTGCCTGAAAAGAGGCATCCCAGAACAATGTTTGCTTTACCTAGATCTGATGAGACAAGCACCATAACAGAGTACAGTAGCCATGGCGATGCCTCCACCTCAAGACGACTGATGCCCAAGCCACGTGTCTGATCAGTGGAGACTATTGCCCTCAGTAGGGCAGAGATGGAGAAGGCATCAGGTGTGCTCAGGAGGGACGGCAGAAGCAGAGAGCTGATTGGCTGGGAGAATTTGGAACAGAAGAGCTCCTGGCATAGAGCACGTAGTACCAGTTTGCTGCAAAAACAACAACAATACAAATGTCCACAAACCAAAGTAATCTGCATTACACTACAGAGGAGCAATTCTTGAAATACCTGTGGAATGGAGACTACTAGAGCCAATGCCTGATTCACTGTACCTGCTGTCCTCCCCGTCTGGTAGTCTCCTCACAAGTCTGAGAGGCCGAAGCACCATTTGTATGGCAGTCTCGGCCAGGGGTAGGTGGTTAGGATACTCCACACCCGGAGGTAGTCGTTCATCAATCAGGATGCGTACGTACTTATAGTAACCTGGGGTGAGCAAATATTGCAGGTTATCATCAATATCATGTACTGCTAGCTTAAGGGGGTCATATTCCCTATGGGTCACATTGGGATGATTATGGAGCAGGATGTTCCTGCTCTTAGGTGCCAGTCTACTCTGAGTCCTCCATACCTTTGTAAAATTGATACTTGCGCCTTCAATTCGCCAGAAAACTAGAGAATAACAAGATCTTGTCACACCTTATTTCACAGCCTGAAATGAATAGGGTGTTACGTCGGTCTAAACTAGTATCTGAACCAAGATGCAAAACAAACAGATTCGGAAATAGTGCAATTCCTAATCTATCTCAAATAGTTAATTTCACGACTTGATTCATGCATTCTTACCTCATAGTAGTTCATCTCTAATTATTAGCTTCTGAATAAGTTGTTTAACTTATTTATTAGTTTTTTGGCATCATAATTTTGTTAAACACAACTCAAACACAACCCAACCTACCTCCACTCACTTATCTCTTAATTTCTAAACCAGTTCAATAAGTTAAACATAATTTATTTGATGTGACAGATGAGCTATTTGTGGCTAGCAAGCTGATCTAATAAACCATTTATATATCTATCTATGACACACAAAGGAAAATCCTACCATTCTTGACGAGGTAAACAATGGTATGACAGACTGCCCGGTCAGCATCGCCTTGTGAAAGCCTCTCAGATGTCCGGTATAGTTCTCCCTCTGTAAACACCTCCAGCATCCTAAGGGGTAGAGCTATTGGCACCGTTGAACTGCCTGGTAGCATTCTGAAGCAAATATTATCAACTGCATTTAGGATAAGGCTGGGTCGGTTCGGTCGGTCACATCGGTTCCCGACCGTCCCGATCGGAACCCGGTTCCGGTTTTCCAAAACCGGTGTCCCGATAAAATAATAAAACATAAGAAAATACGGCGAAGTCAGTTGGTTTATTATTGCTGAATTGAGTAGTATATAATTGATAGCGGTGTGCATCAAAGTTATGGTTGCTGGTTTTCCCATAGTAGTTTGAACAAATCAAAGTCAATCCAAAGAAAAAATAAAGCATCAAAAAGTATGTTAAAGTCAAGGTTTTCAAAAAGGAAAAAAAGATGTTACAAATTCACAACCATGAATTTGGAGCACACGCTATTCCTTATAGAGTTAGATTTTTACCTATTATGATCAGAGAAAATCGGGACACCGGTTCCCGACCGGTTCAGCGACACCGGTTCCCGGTTTTGAAAATAACCGGGATGTCGCAACACTAATTTAGAACTTACTGCATTAAACAAGAATTAATTGCAAATTAAGAAAAAATCTGAATGCTGTGTTGTTACACCTTCTACGAGGAGGAATGAACATTTTGGGACGTCACACTACCAATCTACAGCAGGGATGAGGCTCCTCCAAACTGCTCCCACCAACAGTCAAAACAAATGAATGGGTGCATGAATGCAAACATGCATTAATCTGACTAAGCAACCATTTGAAACAACCAATTTCAGCTTATTGAACATCAATTTGACTGATGAGTTAATTTGACTTTTAGATAAACATACCAGAATTCAATTGATCAACTACCAGTAGATATCATGTGTTAATCAGGGTTTTTTCATTCCAAGCAAACCAACCACCCTGAAAATAATTAAAACAAGACAACTGAATTGGCAAAAAGTCTAGCATACCAGTGCTGTACAGACTGAACCTATAACCCATATGAGTGGTGCTCCCAAACAGCCAGTCATCTTTGATGGGATACACTGATCCTGTCAAAACGTTTTGAAGAAGTGGCATGAAATCTAATCTTTTTGGTGGGCCAACCTTGTAAAAAAAATAAACATGAGAATCAACTTCCTCTTACCGGCAACATAAGAGTAGGAGTCTCCTGATCTGATGAAGCCAGACAGAGCGATGGTGGACCAGCAGTTGGGCACACAGCGACTGGTGTTTCAGGAGAACTTGACACAGAAGGATCTGGAGGGGAAAGATTGGTCAAATGTCTACAATTTAACACCTAAGACTGCTCAGACAATCATCCAATGAGCCTGGACATCCCAGCCTTATGTGTTCCTCTGCTTCCAGGCTCTACTTAGGTTAACTCTGGGGCGTGAATCAATTTTTTATATTATCTTCCCTCTTCTGAAAAGGTTGCAAGCTAATTGTTTTCTTAGCCATATTCATGTACTGCAACGATAAAATCCCAATAAAGTGGTTCAAAAATAAATATTTGAAAATAAAAATCAGCACAGCTACTTCAAGTTCGAAGCTTCACACACATGTAACTAACATCCTGAGGTCACGTTGTCACAAACGAACTTGTATTGTATGTAAATTGTCATTAGTTGTTTGTAACATTAATTAACATTAATTAACGACACATTGGATTAAATTCACGTATCATTGGATTAAATTCACGTATCATTGGATTAAATTCACGTATCATTGGATTAAATTCACGTATCATTGGATTAAATTCACGTGACTGACTAATTGATGCAATTTTCAAAAGACACGATCACTAACAATGTTTTTTTTTATGAATGAAACTCTGAGTTGAATGCATGCAGATGATACTGAAATCTGAATATTACCCATAATGCAATGTAAATCCTGGCAAAGTTTACATTTTATTTGAAGTGATTTGAAGTTATCTTATCTTAAGTGACCGGGGTCTATATTTCTATGGAGCTATTTTCATGTCAATCTCATTAGATTTAAGCAGTTAGTACCACATGAAACATCACGCGAATTGATTCGCGTCAGATTTCTGAGCCTGATGTGAAAGGTCTACTGACATGGAATGGAATCTAGGCCTGGGCAGAAAACCTGGTTCCCCGAAACCAAAACCCCACTAAGGATACCCGGTTCTATTTCTTTTTATTCGGGTACCTGATATAGTTTTTTTCCATGTCAAACAACATATTTATTTTTTTAGATCTTAAAATGTTAAACAGCAGAAAATGGACAATACATGGTTCCATTCTTGTGGGGACGTATTAAGTCATGAACCCCAAACACGACGAGTGACTCCGACCCTTAACTTTACAAGGGGAACCAAAGTTGTTACAGGTAGTGCTGGATTCTTGACCTCAATGAATAGCATTGTGTTTGTCGCCATGGTTATATTAGGTGCAATCCCGGTAGGAAAGGAAAACCATTGAAAAATTGATCGCATCATAGGGATTCAAGAAACAATTTATTTCTTTGCACACGTCCATACAGCAATTTTCTCAAAAACTGCACATGCCCAAAAAAAGACCCTGCCAGAGGCACTTTCCTACAGCGCACCAACAAATGAGTTTTTCATTAAACTGTTTCAGAATATATACATACACTAGAAGTAGAACAAATTAAAAAGGCACGCTGCAAAACCAACGCACTGTGCACCATGCACAGTGTGATGACACAACACGAAGGGCTGAAATATGCAGCAGTACAAGCACAGGCCTGAGACACATATAGTTTTAAATCCTGGCCGACTGGGAGGGAACCAGTCTAAAAGATGCACGTGTTGTAAAACAGCACTCTCGCTGTAGAGCCAGTGAGCATTTTCATTATGCATACCATGAATTCTAACAATCGCAGAATGTTAAAACAATGCTGCTTGGATTGTTTTTGTCTTCAAAGAAACCCAGGAAAACCACAAGTGAAGGTTTTATTACCAATGTTGCAGATTTTTGTATCGATATATATCGAAAATAAAAGCATGCCAGGCACGGCGCCCAGATATCAACCAGCAGGCATTACGCCACGTACTTCCGGGTTCTTAATTTCTTATGTTTTACATTGAATTGCATTCATCCGGGATTTAATCCGATTAAAAAATTTGGGTACCCGATTCCCCCAAACCTGATTTTGCCCAGCCCTAATGGAATCCCTCCAGTAAATAGGACCGGGGGTAGGCTGGGGGAGGTATCTTGCCCATTAAATGTCTATTTGGAAGATTAAAAGAATAACAAGGCTTCAACGGATTGAATCAGCTTACCAATCTCTGTGCATCCAACTCCTTACAGAAGAAGAGAACCAGATGGCGTTGCAGAAGGAGTAAGACTTCTGGTTCTAGGGGCAGGGAGGATAATGCCCCAGGCCCAGCCTCTGCCCTTCCTACCCCTGCTTGCACGTGTCTCAGAGCTGCATCCCACTCGTGCCGCAGCCTGGTCCTGAGATGGCAGCGAGCCAATGAGCCTCGGACAAAGGACTGGACAATGGTGGCACTGTACTGCTTCCGTCGCTCCTCCTATGAAAAAAGGAGAGCAAACGTTGCCTTTGACTCTTTTCTGAAGTACTGCTCAGCAGACAAAGGTGCATGAAACATTAAAGCCAGTTGTTGATGTGTTCATTACAAATACTTTGGCCTAGTGTTCTGGTATCCTGAACTAAGAATCGTGTGGATGGCTGGAGCACTTAATAGCAAACATAAACAGGTGTGGTATTTGAAGGTCTAAGTGGTGATAGGGTTAAGCTGCAGAATGTGGGTCCATTCACTGCCAATGAAGTTTGTGGAGTCCTGTCACTTATTGCCTCTTCCACCCAGGAGTACATGGGTTGCCTGATGAAGAGATGCATTGGATGCATGGTAGCTGTGGCTGTATGCTTCCCAGGGAGTTGAGATGGTTTGCACGAAGGTAATAATAATGTAGCATATAGGGACTTCACAAGCTGAACTTGATGCATATCCAATTGTTGAAGTACATGTATGTTTTACCATATTTGCTTTTTAAAATCAACTACCTCTCTCTTGCGTCTTTCTTCCTGCGTACGTTGCAGCAGACTCGATGTCTCTTCCTGGAAAAAAAGGAAATTGAAATTGAAATTATTTCTTGCATCACACCTTGAATCAACCAAGCCTCTTCCTGGCCCATGATCTGCTTGCAATCTATGCTGAGCAACCAATGGTGAATGAGACATTCAAGGCAATAAGCATTTTATGGAAAGACTTTTCATGCAAAGCATATTGTCACGCTCTATGAAAAAGACCTCATGGCAAAAATGCACACAGAAAAAACTACCAAAATAGCCCGAATGCCAAATGGTGAACAAAAATGGCATCAGCCAGCTGAAATTGTGAGGGAAGTGAATCCCAGTTGGTCAAAAATTGCAAGGAAATGTCTTAATTTGCACATCTTGGCACTAAGGGTATTTCACTTTTAAACCAAATGATTTAATTGTCCGAGCAGAGGTTCCCCCTTTGGACACTTTACCTCCCACCTAGTACATTTAAGTTTACCTCTGATCTCACACTACCTTCCCTTTGATCTCACACTACCAGATTTCCTCTTTGACCTCTGTTTCTCATCCGTGTCATATTCACTCTCTCCCCCTTCCTTCGTGTACATGTATCTGTTTTGTTCTTGTCACTCTTTGAAAGAGGCCCTGCTAGGATCAAAACGTCAGGCCCACTCAATTTTGAAAAATACGTACACAGTAGCTGTGGGGCCTCTGAAGATTTTCTGTGGATAACAATTTGGCAAAGCCCCCAATCAAGCTATATAACACCAATTCTTCTTATAAATAGTCTAATTGACAACAAAAACCTAACCCATACAAACAAGTTTACCTTTTTACTGGCACCTCTCAAAGATACGACCGGGCGACTTTTGAAGTGACCCTCAAAGCTATACATTCTTGCGTCTGAAATGGCCAAAGATATTCAGTCAGTTCTAGTTTACAATGAAAATCAAATTCCACACAAATGTCCAAACCTCCTGCTAGCATGTTATCATCAGGCCCTCAACATTTGGGGGATTCGCGTCATTTGGTGAATCCAACTAGTCAGTAAGCAATTTGAAAGATTTGCCTATCATTTTGTTGAATGAAATTAATAACAATTTAAACAATAAATTGCGTGTGATAAAGTTGATGAGTTGGAGGATTAAGATAATGTACAGATATTCTACACAAAATTGTATGCTGCACATAGTAGTGCCTCATAGAAGTAATGTAGTGGATCATGGGCCATTAAATTGCATGGGAAATGGCCAGTCTTGCGGGACCATCGTGACGGGTTAATGTGTGCTTAGGGAATTCTCCACGACCCGCCTCTGGGATTCCCCGAAAGTGTTGTTGCAATTGCACTTGTCGTCTTCATGATATTGACACACGTGCGCTTTGGGATTGTAGTTTATTTTTTACTGTAATAGTTTATCTTTGTTTATCATTTTCATTTTGTGGTCGTGTTGGTTGTAAAGCGCTTTGAGGTTTTATGTAAGGCCCTTTTATAAATACCTATTATTATCATTATTATTATCAATAAAATTCAACAAGGAAAGATTTTAGCTTAATACCTACACCATAAAAGGGTGGAAAAAATCCTTGCCGAAAAACATGGATTCACAGTTTTCACCAAAATAATGATTTTGTGACACATACGTATGAGTCAACAGGCCGCCAGTCAGTACGTGGCTGTGTACAAAACATGCACTTCACTATTCCTATACGCCACACATACGCATCACAAAATCATGATTTTGTTCAATTTGTTGAGCGTGCATACACGCGTTGAGCCCCACGACTGTCTCTTGAACAGCGCAACGGCTGGGCACTATCGATACTGGGCACAAGTCCCGAAAATTTGGTGTACTCCTGTGCAGCAGTGCGATGTCTGGATGTTGCTTTGCGCTGTTCAGGAGACAGTCATGAGGCTCAATGCGTGCATGCGTGGGCAAACATTCACGCAGACACATGCGCACCCGGACCTGTCAGAACACCATTTTTAAAATAAAAGATGACCTCCTTCGTTTGGCTGGTCGCACAGGAGAGACCTCTTCTTGATTAACTGAGGGGAAATTTCTCCTTTTTATTCTAAACATGAGTAAAGGAAAAGACCAGTATTGGAATCATGGGGGCGTGGGACGGTTTCGAGGGTGTTTTGCGGGTAAATCTAGGGATTTCGGTTGAGGGTAGTCGAAGTTCAAGTTGCCGTGAACCATCTCATCTACTGTCTACCGGTAACTTGGATCCTACAATCGCCAAACCCCTAAACAAATTTAAAAAGGGGACTTTAAGGTCCAAGTTACTTGGACTAACACTTACAGTAACACAGTAACACTAACACAGTAACACTAACAGTAACAGCAGGTAACAGGACACAACACAACAGTACATGTACATGTACTGCAGTGCAGTGTAGACGTGGTCTAGTGTAGTCCAAGTAACTTGAACACTTACAATATTTTTTTTCTCAAAGTTTGAGGGGTCAGGCGATGATAGGGTCCAAGGGACTTAGCAGGAAAACACGAGCAAATTTCTTTTTAGACTCCATGACTACCCCTGACCGAAACCCCCAGATTTTACCACGAAAACCCGTGAAACTGTCCCACATACCCATCTTTGGATTAAGTGAGAATCATTTATTTCAATACTGGTCATTTGTTTTACTTACGTTTGGGGAAAAAGGAGAAATTTCCGCTCACTCCCTCAGTTGATGGAGAAGATTCTCTCCCGTTCGACTATCCAAAATGCAGCGGCCATCTTTTATTTTTAACTGAACACGCAAATCGATGACGTTCTGACAGATTCGGGTGCGCAGTGTGGGTTGCTTTGCGATGTTCAGGATCAGGAAACAGTTGCGGGGCTCAACGCGTGCATGCGCACACACACACTCACAGACCCACTGCGCTCCCGAACATCATAGATTTGTGTGTACGTATTGGTTGTGTGTTCAATTCAACATCAAAGTTGGCCGCTGCATTTTGGCTCGTCGGACGGGATCTTCTCAATCAACTGGGGGAATTTCTCCCATTTTCCCAAACGTGAGTAAAACAAACTGACCAGTATTGAAACCAGAGATTCTCACTTAATACAAAGATGGGTGCGTGGGACGGTTTTACAGCTTTTTTCGGGGTAAAATCTGGGAGTTTCGGTCTGGGGTAGTCATGGAGTAAAAATGCAAATCTCAAAATTTAGTGGGCCTGATGTTTTAATCCTAGCAGGACCTTTCTCAAAGGCACTCTGCCTTTAAATAAAGGTCCTGCTAGTGCTACTGTGCTAGTAGTAAGCTACATTGCTAGGATCGAAACGTCAGGCCATCTTTCTTTACTTTAGTGTAGGAATTAAACTAGTATAATAAGTGATATTATACAAAAATGTTGCAAACTGCTTAGTAAGTAGTAGTACTATTAACATCTTTCCAGGAATACTACTCAGTACATAGAATTGTTACTAGTAAGTAGAAGTAGTACTACTACTAGTACTAGTACTAGTACTACTACTAGTAGTAGTAAGTACTAGTAATAGTATTAAGTAAAAAAATAGTACTTACTGCAAAACTGACCAGGTAGGCCTGAATGATTGAAATAACGAACAATTGCAATGCACAAGCTTGCACTGAGTGTTTCCATGCACTAGTGTTGCAAAGGAGAGGAATAATTACTCTGTTATAAATCGGTTATACTTGTTATAAACGTGTAAGTTACAGCTTCATCGTCCATGGATGTGCAGGTACAACAACGAAGCACGTATAAACCATAGAGTAATATAAACAGTAAAACACAGTCACTCATTTTAGTATTTTTACTTTGTTGGAAAGAAGATTCTAGATCATTAGATGGAGTCCTTATGATTGTGCAATAATAACCAAACATGGATGCCGGCCTGACACTCGTCGCGCGATGTTTCAAACTACACTACTCACTAGTCTTAGTCTTGGCTGCACTGTAATTGTGAAGACCAAAGAAACAATTGCTAGAACATGCTAGAACTAACCAGTAACGAGTTGTCCACTTTCCTTTTGTTTTTGGTGTTGTTTGTCCTGGAGTGAAAACTACGCCGAGACTCATGTTCTGTGCCTGTGGTAGACTATTGACTATTGAGTATTGTATAGTACATGTACTGTACATGTACATGTACATGTACATGTACATGTAGTGATGTACTAGTACTACTACTACTGTGGTGGTCCCATGCACGTTACTACATGTACATGTATGTATGATGTACATGTGCTGTACAGTACCTAGTCTAGGTTCTAGACGTTGTTGTCGTTTGGATACGCCAAGCCACTACACCCGCTGACTACGTTCTTCCGGAGCCACCCGCACACACGCACGCACCCTCGCACGCACACTCCGCGCACTACTTCGATAACAAGCCGTGCGTGCGTGCGTTCAGTGGTGCGGACGTGCGTGCGGACGGACATGCGAGCGTGCGGCCGATAAAACGATAACACGGTCTAGAACCTACCATGTAGGCCTACCACTGAACTAAAAATGCGGCGTATTTTTAGTTCAGTGCCATGTACATGTACATGTATTACAGTACCATGTATCGATACAAGTAAAATAATGTACATGTACAGTCATGTACATGTACATGTACATGTACATGTACTGTATATGTGTACAGCACTGTACAGTGTACATGTACATGTACATGTACATTGTACATGTACATGTACATTGTACATTTACATGTATCGTGGGAACCCCCGTTTTCGACGGTACATGTTTTCGGCGCTTAGCCTTCTAACTCACATCGCACGATGAAAACAACTCCGTATAACGATCTCAGACTTCGTATCTTACAGTTGGTTTCCTGCTCTTTCCCGTCACCGAAAATGTGGAAAGTTAAGACTTTTCCAGTAGGCCAAACTCGTGTGATTAAAAAAGTTGCTCTTTTGGGGTCTATTTTCCTAGGTACAAATTTGGCAGTTGCTTCGAAGCTCCAGTTTTCTTTATTGTTGGTCCTAAAAAAAATCTGAGTGTACCATAACAAACCCCAACATTCGTAGAAAAAAAAAATATAACGCAACTTGAGGCAGTCCGTTCAGGGTAAAAACTATGGAGCCTCCTATAGGGCGTCTCGCTTATATATTTTTTTAATTTATTTTTTATTGTTATTTAAAGGCAAAAAGTAACATGGCCCAATAGGCTTTTACAAAAAATGAAAAAAATAAAAGGGCAGCTAGAGAAAGTACCAAGAAGGAGGAAATATGTCTCTGGAGTGACATTGGGAAAGGTCATAACTGAATTGCAGCGAGAAAGAGGATTGTGGATTTTTTTTAAACGTCATAAAAGAAGACATCAACAAGACCAATACGTTTTAAGCATAAATTATGAATGATTTGAGGAAAGTGTTAGAAGCAGTGTGGAAAAACAAAAACAAAGATGAACACAAAAAAACATACAGGGAAGAATTTTACAGTGCCACACAGCATTTTTAGTTATTTTAAGGATTTATTTTGTGTTTGGCTGCACTGGGACACCTTACTAAACACCACCGACGAAAATATGTGACGATGCTTACTGCGCGGTGCGCCGCGGACGTCAACAAAACCGGGTAATCTTACGGAAGTGACAGGCTTGATCAACCTTCTCTATGATTATTCTAATAGTCTGTGGTGTGGACAAAGTGACTGAGACCTCTTTTAGTGTGATACTTTCGTCCACATTGTTCAGTTTGAAGAAAAGTCCTTATATCGTCGAAAACCGGTTATTGGAGGATACAGTACATAGTAATACTGTTTTGTGATAATTTCTCGACGAATTCAGAACGGTGACTATGAGCCTATCCTAAATCTATTTGTTTAGATCGCTGTAGGAACGGCTACAAAAATGAAAAGCAGTTGAAAAAGTAAGCGCAGATGGCTGACTTTTATAGCGCCCTCTAGTGAATAAAAATTGCCATTTCTGTCAGTGGTCAAATGTCACTGATCTCAACACTACTACGGCCGTTTACGAAATGAAGGTTTAGGCTCGGGCTCAGGCTTCGTCTCCGTCTGACAAAACCTGAAAAACCAGGTTGAGGATTGTTTCCGAATTTGAAGGTTTGCTGGCTTGATAGGTACAGACTATTCACCAAGGAACTGGGGTCAAACGATGCCGGTGATATTACAACGAGTAAGATATGACCGAAGCCTATGCCCGAGCCTGTAAGCCTTCATTTCGTAAACGGCCTAATTATAACCATTGAAGTATATCTAAATAAAAGAGCTGTACGACACTAACTGATAAGTGGTCAATGTTGACAAAGTCGCGTTGGTTGCAATTTCAATACTTAAATACACTATAGATTCAAAATGCGGGTCGAATTCGTTGACCCGGATCGGATGCAAGCACCCTGGAAATTCCCAATAATTAATCTTTCGCCTCGCCACCGCGGGTGTAAATTTACCCGATGCAGATTTTGAAGCATTGTCCAATTGGCTACGGCTTTACTTTAAATAAGACTTAAGGCTTTGCATGGTGGGTTAATGAATATAGGAAGGTTTGCGGTGATACTATGTATCAGGTCTCCTAAAGGAAGAGGTGTGGTTCTGAAAAGAACCTGAGTGGTAACTCGACATTCCGACCAGTATGCTCTGGCCGTCATCAGGAGAATGCCTTGGACTCGGTGGTGGATCTGCTTATACGCCGGTGGTCGCTGCGGCGGGAAGGCGGGAAAGATAATCCTCTGGGGAGGATAATCCTAGGGGGGCCTGGTAGGGGGGAACGTGTGGGTGCTCACTGGTGTGTGTCAGATGGTGGTGGGGATGCCGTGGATATGGGAAGGGGGGGGGGGTGTCCGCACTGGACTTATTTTTTACCGAGCCGTGGGTAACATTCCAATGGGTAAATCTTCCCGGCGTCCGCACTTGGACTTTTCGACTCGGGTAAACTAACCGAGACGATCGGTAAAACTAACCGACTCGTGTACATGTGTGTGTACTCTAGGTACACAAACACGTTGTTACCCTGCGCCCGCACGAATCTTGCATACTGTAAAGTAACGTGCGGGGCGCCGGATGTGTTTTTTTACCGAGTCGTTTACCGAAACGTCGTGTCCGGATTGGACTTATTGACTCGGTTAAATTGACCTGGTCAATTTAGCCGGGCAGAAGGAGTCGGGTAAGTTACCTGGGAGGAAAACTTCCTGGGCTGTCCGCACTGGACTTAAAATGGTCAATTTACCCATTTGCTCGGTTAGTTTACCCATTTTAAGTCCAGTGCGGACGCGGCTTTTACTGGTTTGGGCATGGTTTGGGTGACCTTGGATATACAAGATCCATTGTTTGGGATGAGGGGGAGCCAAATGTCGCGGAGGTGTCTGATGTGTCACCCACACGTCCCCCCCCCCTACCGGGCCCTATTTGGCTGTAAGTAGTGGAGGGTTGCTCATGGTGGCGCAGAAGAGGGACATCGTAAATCGCAAATATCTGCAAAGATATTTGCAATTCGCACATTTTGTCGCAAATATGTGCGCAAATATTTGCGACAAAATCTGCAATTCGCAGATTTTGTCGCAATTTTTTTTCAAAGAAGCCAGGGGGCCACAAAAAGAAGAAACCGCGGCTGGTCACTACACAGTGTTAGACCCGGCGGCGCAACGATGAACTTGTCGAAAAAATAGTGGTGAGTATTATTGACAGTCACGAACGGATTTTTGAAGTTTTCTTACTTTGTGAACGAATGGAAAGGTAAAATATACGGAGATTGAACAACAGGGCTGTGAATGTTCCGTGACACCGTGAGACCATGGAGCTTATAGCTCCATGGTGAGACTCGGTATTATAGTCACAGTGTCAGGCCCATTTCACGTTGTGCTGTAACCTTGTGGGGGGGGGGGGGTGGCCACAGCGCACTACGCAACCTTTGACCAAAGCACCGCACAGCGAGTCATGCGATACTGGACCCCCTAGCTTCTTTGAAAAAAAATTGCGACAAAATCTGCAATTCGAAGATTTGCGACAAAATTTGCGATTTGCAATTATGTGCGCAAATATTTGCGCACATATTTGCGACAAAATGTGCGAATTGCAAATATCTTTGTAGATATTTGCGATTTGCGATGTCCCTTCTGAGCCACCAAAGTTGCTTCCCAAAATCTTTGCAGAAATTCGGCTTGGACGGCTGCACATTTTCTGGGGAGTGATTAACAGAAAATCGTATCGAACGCAACAATCAAAAAAATTATTTTGCCTTGAAACAGAGTGCTTTTGTACAGCATGCTATGGGAGGTCGATTAGTGATGTGCAACAGCCAGGCGTTTGCTGTCAATTGTAAATACCGCCCTCTGTTGAGCCCCGCTAGTAGAAAGAGCGCTGCTACATCGCACAATGATTAGCCAACATGGGGGGGGGGTAAGATTTTATAATCCCAATACTACTGCCCTCTATAATTTTTAAGGATTAATATGTTTTCCAAAAAGGCAGTAATGTCTGTAAGGTTCTCAATGTCAAAGTTGTTAAAATACTGTCATAGTGAATCATGATCCACGTTGTAAATAATATAGGAAGGTTTGCGGTGAACACCATGTATCAGGTCTCTTAAAGGAAGAGGTATGGTTCTGAAAAGAACCTGAGGGTAACTCGACGTTTCGACCAGTATGCTCTGGCCGTCATCAGGATGTAAATGTTTTATTGAAATAATCACTTGTCGAAAAGAATTAATGATAGGCCGAACTCGATCGACAACATCGCTTATCGAAATGATGACAGACGAGTGGTCAAAAAATACGTTTGCTCTCGGGGAAATCCTCGTTAGAACGAAGTACTCTTATTCTTCGTTACCTTTGTCCCATCGAGATAAAACAAATCCAGATTCCTGAACTCACAAATCCAGATTCCTGAACTCTACAGTACAGTGTGGCTTTCCGAGTGGAGGGGAGGGACTACCCATTATTGCGGATTGTTTTGCAGTGAAAATGACTGGTCTGATAATGATTGAACTAAATATTTATTTTCCCTCTGTTTTCATGTCTGCCAAACCTGTCTGTCATATTACTTTCATGACGGGGGCTGTCAATCATAATCAACAGTGCGCAAAGCACACAACACCAACCACCAACCGAAATCTGTTGATAAAACAAGCTACTAAAATGATGATGCGACTGAGAAAGAAAACGAAAGAAAGAAAGGTCTTGTGTAATGCACGTAGTCTTTGAGTGCACGCTCTAATCCAAGGAAAGAGGGACTCAGGAAAATGCCTTCGTCGTCGGGGTGACGGGAGTGTGATGTTCTTTTTGAGTTTGGAGGCGGGCAATAATAAGCCAGCCGAAGAGTGCGGGTTTACCAGAGTGTGACGATGGAACGCCGTACGTGCTGACGGCAGAGATGGCTTATGTAAGGGGACTAGCCGGGCCTGGGGATCACACACCATGCAAGAACCTACTACCATTCTTTTCTTTCAATTCAACACAACACACTTAGATACCCAAACGGAATATAATTATATACATGTATAGTGCTTTGTTTTTGTTTATTTGTTTTTGTGTTTTTGTGTGTGTTCTTTTTCCTGGTTTTTTTTTCGGGGGGGGGGGGACACGGTGTATAATCTTTTGGGAATGTCTTACGCAACAAAATGGTCCCGGCTTCGACATACCGCAGTAATCATCTGGAAATCACAATCATACAGGCTGCGATTCTCTGTTAAAGCACCGGGGCCTTGTACTCCAGAAGAAGAGAACGTTTCTACAGTAAACGCTGGCCTCTCTGAAGTGGATGTAGAGGAAGGTAAGTGGAGATGAAGTTGGAGCCTAAACAAAAGCCGAGTAGGAAGAGAAGGAGGAGGAGGAGCAGCATGAGGGGGAGGGGAGTCGGAGCAGGAGGAGGAGGAGGAGGAGGGGGAGGAGGAGGAAGAGGAGGAAGAGGAGAAGGAGGCGAGGGGATGAAGAGGAAGTTTAGGAGGAGGACGAGGAGGAGGGGAGGAGGAGGAGGAGGAGAAGGAGGCGAGGGGATGAAGAGGAAGTTGAGGAGGAGGACGAGGGGGAGGAGGAGGAGGGGGAAGGGGAGGAGGAGGAGAAGTAGGGGAGGGGAGGAAGATGAAGAGGTGGAGGAGGAAGGGAGAAGGAGTAGGAGGAAGAGGGGGAGGGGAGGAGGAGGAGGGGAGTAGGAGGAGGAGGGGGAGGAGGAGGAGGAGGAGGAGGAAGGGGAGGGGGAGGAGGAGGAGGAGGAGGAGGACGACGACGAGGAGGAGTTTCATTGCAGCAATCTGTCCTCAGCTTCACGATCCTTGTAGACTAATTATCCGGCTCAATCTACCAGATAGCCTTAAAGTGTTGTTTTGCCTTTTTTTATTCTATCAGATCCCGTGTATTTCTTATCTACTTATGTTCTTCAAACAAAAGAACTTGTTAATTGAAACCTTACAAATAGCTTCCGCACCGTGGCTTTGCGCCGCGCAGGTTTCGTTCCACCTGAAGATGGCGCCCTAACGAGCCGGACGCGATATTTTTTTCAGTACCACATAATTCGCTATGGGCCCATTATGTTTGTGCACAAAGTATGAAGAATTGAGTCTCAGGTCACTCAGATTGTTCACGTACGTTGTATTCGCTGTGCAGAAAGCCTTATTGGCTGAGCAGAAAGCCTATCCCTAGCTTTAACTTCAACTGGTATAGCCCCCTCCACCCCCCTTGCCCCCACCCCATAAATTGTTTGTGTACTAACATATGAGCTCATAGCGAATGTGGAACGGGAAAAAAAATCGCCAACTGCACCAAGTCGCCATGGCACCGATAAATGTCTGTACATAATGGCATAGGTTGCTTTTATTTCTTAGTTCCTTCGACGGACCGTCATTGAAGGCCTCATCTCCAGATGAAAGGATTTGTTTTCTGTCTCGGCTAAATGCGATCCTATATAATAATTTATTTCAACCACTTGGTGGGTTTACTGCAAAGCACCGCTTAGGTTGTGCTGTTGATAAGGACAATACTAAATCCTGACATTTTGTATTGATATAAATGAAGACCCACTATTTGGGCATTTGTTTTAAGATCGCTGATTGAGGGACGGAAAAGCAGAAACAAGGTTGAGAAAGTCAATGGTAAAAAGACAAGTTTACAGAAATCAGGTATCGGCAGAAGGCCACAGCAATTGGACATGGAACTTATAGAGCGAACTTCTCGCGTTCAATGCAGTTACATGAATAAAACACTAGTGGAACCCCCCTTTCTCTCTGCCTGTCTGCCTGCCCCCTCTCCGTCTGAAGGGCATCGGAATTATTCTGGACAGCGACCTGACAACCTTGTCACATCGGTTGATACATCTCAGGGTGGGTCGTGGGCCCTGGCACAGTCTTCGTCCCCGACAAGCGGGCGTCTATATCACCCGCAGCACCAACGAGAGGAAACCATTATCATTCCGTGGAGCTGGACATTCGTTACACGGTGACAGCAGTGAATTGCCCTGTTCGTAATCAGCCTATAGGCTCATCACGCCTATTTATTTCCACTTTCCTCATGATTTTTTTAACTGCATTACTTCCCAAACAACGCTATACAATTCATTGCATGAGATTTGGGCATTCATGGCTTGTGATCACGATGTACGAGACGCGCGGGAAATTGTACATGGCATTCCCTTGGCCGATGATGTTTCTGAGAAGACCCATTTAGTGCTGTGCGGGCTCTATTGAAGACTTCTGTTATAGAGCACACATCGCCAAAGACGTTAAATTCGCTCACTGAAGCGATAATGTACATGGTTACACCGCAACCCACTTTATACAATCTCTTGCCTTTTACAGAGAGGGAGCCAGAAACGACATTCGAAGCTAAACCCAGACTTGCAGAATTTTAAGAACTGCCGTGCAGGGCGACGAGCTTAGCATTTGCATTTGTTTCGCTGCTCTGTTTCAGGAAGACGATTTAGTACCCTAAAATGGCCATCTTGTTGAATATGTGCCAATTTTGTTATTCACAGTTCCATAACTGGTATTATTGCAATATACGGTAGGCCTACATATACAATATACATTGTATAAGGGAACATTTTTATACACCTATATGTACAGTATATGAGGACAACTCGCATGCACAAACAAAACAGCCACGCTCCACAAAGATAACAAGACGCAAGGGAAAGTATGGCACAAAGACTCGCCCAAACATTCACAACAAAATCCACCCGTGTAATCCGAAAAGTTGACGAGGGATTCCTTTTTCTCCCCTGTCTTCCCGTCTCACTCTTTCTCCGCGGTGGCGTGTGTTTGCTCGGCCCGGTTACCGTGTTTAGCGGGGCAAACAGCGCCGGCTAATTCGGCGGATTTCGGGGCCGACTTCACGCCGCTCTGCCCGGGCCGGCCGGTACAACTGCTTTGTTGGTTGTTGCTGGAGTGATACATTAAGTAGGGAGAAATGATACCATTCGGGGGTCGCAGGGAGGATTCACAGGTCCAGCTAATCCATCTGTCTGTGCTTTGGTTTGGGATTGGATGCTGGTGGCCTTTTTTTCTTTTACTTACACGGTCATGTTTGCCGAAGGTAAACTCCCGGTTGTAGGAAGGCGTGTGTCTATCCGTACGATACACACTATCTGTGGTAATAACAACATGTCCAATGGTGGCACCACCGTGCGCCTATAATGGGAGGAACCTCTTTGGGTGACGGCGTCCAAGACCTTTTTCATCACAGTACCACAGTCAAATCATGGTTTTAGCATCAAAACGTTGTGCTGTGCTTGAGTCCCGTCCACAGATTACATAGCCACATTCAAGGGCCCGATGAGCCCAGGCTACCTCATTGCCCCGGCTTTGTATAATTCGGACGAGTAGAATATCATAGGGCCTAAGTACAAGTCGGTATGGACAAGACCAATCCAGTCCACAATTTTTGGTTTTGCCTACAGATCGCATCAAGATCTTGACTGATTCAGGTCCGCCCAGTTTTGATATAATTTTAATGGAGTGAATTTCGATTTGTCTGCGTAACAAATTTGTCGCTTTGGGCTTGCGTGGACACATGCAGACTCAGTTTGGCTGAATCAACTCTCATAACTGCCAAGTCGTCAAACCATCGAGCCAAAGGGGGAGCTTATTGATTTTTTCCCCAGGACAAATGATATAATAATTATGCAAGCTATTAGCGCCTCAATTTGCTAAATAGCCTATCATCTGGAAAGCTTCTCCCGAATCGATATGCGTGGCAGCCCGGTCTAAGCCAGTCTATGTTTGTAGGCGGGCAGAATCCCCTAAAACTCATGAATTATGCAATGTTTTCCGTCTTCTTCGTCGTCTTCCTTGTGATATACTTTTCCTCTCTGAAGTGCGAGACCGATATTGTATTTACTTGGCTGCGAGTAGTATTCTAGAATTGCTCGGGGTGACAGAAACGGAATATGCGTCCCTTCTGTCGTCCGTATGCCACGGAATCTATCCTGGCAACGGTGGATATATTCTGCGTGCTTGGGTGATGCTTGTATATACGCGGCCACCCATTGAAGTCATCCCGATCCCGTCATTGTCTGCGTCCGGGATTCAGACCACGGGTCTCCAAGGGCTTTTTTCGGCAGGGTGGAACGGGTGGCTGGGAGGTAATGATACGGTAGGCCTATGGTACCGTATGGGAGGAATGGCGGTGTTTTAGGTTGGCCATTGCACGAACAGGTGGTCGCAGAGGAGAGGGCGGGAAAATGGAGCGACCCAGTTGCATCTAGAGTTACTGTGCCCTATGCAGTGATTTCAGACTAGCAGGACGCTAAAAAAATCAAGCAACCTAAAAAGGGAAGGGAAGACGGTCGCTCCAAAGCGATATTTAAATGTCGATTAGGGTCTCCTTTGAGGACAATTAGTGGGTTTAGTTTGATGGGGTTGATGGGATGGAATCTGCTTCTTGCCGAAGGGGAGGGGAGGGGGGGGGGGAGATGCAGGCCATTGGGCAGATGGAGGGAGCGATGGAATCAGGCAAACCTCAAAAAGCCCGAACGGACGGGCGTGTCCTGGGCACAATGGGACTGGGTACTCCGTCCGAACAAAACATTATGGGAGGAGATCTTTGAAACAACTGTCCCAAGGAAAAGAAAGAAAGAGTGCTCAATAAATGAAGGTATTAGGCGACCGTCTGTCTTCCAAGAGGCCACAGTAGAATTATACCTGTACACATCTCGCACTGCGGATTTTTCGACTGTTCGGGGATCACACGAATGGATGTAGCGCTTTCAACTAAATTTTAAACAAACAGTGACAAAGGTGAAAAGTGTAGAAAGTTTGGAATCGATATTTCGATATTGTTGATTTTGTTATTCGATTTCGTTCTTTATGAATAATTTATTGTCACGACCGAGATATAGCAGAAACTCCGTGCCCGCTGCAAGCACGATCAAGCGTCACTGATTCATATATATCAATTGGTATTGCAATATTCCTAAAAACATGGACCCATATATACACAAAAACCCAGCTTGTACGCAAGCTGGATTCTTAATTTAATTGCAGTATTCTGATCTGCAAGATTTCTGTCAATAACAAATAGCGGTGTAATATTTTTTATTTGTCGTTTGCCAATCGGACAAACCACCCAATTATACTTTAGGTCTCTGTTTTTTTCTCTCCCGTTTTTCTGTTCTCCTAAGGAGTTCTTATGGACACCGTTTCTTCCCCTTGTCGCCCCAGGGCTGTCTGTAAAAGCTTCTATCTTCTCATGCCCTTCAAGTGACAGCCAGCCCCCGCACAGTCCATATACGCGGTCTATACAGTGGATGGGAAGGGGCACTCCTCGGCTGAGACATGAATGGAATGGAAACAGGGCTCGGGCCCATCGCTTGCTGGGATTCAGCTCAGCCTATCCGAAGCCTTGGCACTGCAAGTTCGAGAGAGGGGTGGGGTAGGGGAGGGGAGAGGAGGGAGGAGGGAGAGAGGAGGGGAGCTCGGAGTTGAAACCAGATCACCCCTTTCTCCATTCTCCCACCCACCCTCTCGCTCTTTCTCCCCCTTTCTTCCATCCAGCGCCAAAGACGGCCCTCCTTTTCACTCGGTCCCCCTCTGGTGCGTGAGCAGGTTCCATCCCTCTCCTTCTCCCCATTCCCGCTCCTCTCGAGGCACCCTCTTGACGAGGCAACCCGCTAGAGGACGCTGCGGTGTTGTCGGTGGTTTTCCCCCATCGGTGTTTTTTGAAGAAGTGGGAGGCGCAAGAGAACTGAAGGGAGTGTATTACACGGCGGGTACACACGGCCGGACTGATGAAGCAAAGCACGGGAGATGAAGAGGTGGGGTGAGAGGGAGATAGAGAGAGGAAGAAAGGGAGAGGGAGAAGGGGGGGGGGGGGAAGATGGGATCCGACGAAGGAAGACGAAGGGTAGGGGAGGGGGGGGGGGTGACAAAAGGTGGTAAGAGGCTTGAGTGGTCCAGTCCGGGGACGATTTGGGGCATTAGCCGCTCAAGAGCTACCATTCTTGACCCAGAATGACACGCTTCGAGCCGGGAGACATTGCTTTGCTGTATCTCGGCAGCCGGTTAAAACTAAAACTAATAATAATGAAAAAAGGTAAGAAAATAGGAGAGGGAAAAAAATTCCATCCTGGCCCAGCGAAAACAATTTGATTTGAAAAGAGCCTCGTGTGTTCCAGCCAACTGCCTGTGGGGACGTGTGGAGAGTCACAATTATTTTGCAAAGGTTTCGGATGACATATTTCCATTTTTGTAGAGAGGGGGTGGGGTGTCTTGCATTGTGAAGTGCTTGTAGGCAACTTGCATACGGACAATATTTGAATTTACGGAACTCGCGATAAACGCTCAGGGATTTTTTCTATTTTCTTCTCCTTAAGGGGAAAAATGTCTGAGCGTGTTTGACTTTTTCTTTCGCCCTCTCAACGTATGGCTCTGATCTAGTATGTGTGAATGGTTTGTTAGTTGCGTGGAAGATGTGTGGAAACAAAGAAACTAGTATATTTTGTTTACTAGGTAGGCCTACATGCAATGCTGCGGTCCAAACTATAGGTGTGGCTGTGGTGTGAACACCAGCTGACTTTCTCGTTTGTTTGACTACAAAAAGCTGCGAGTTTAAGGACCAATCACAGCACACTGTCACTGCCTTTGCTATCCTATGGAGGGGGGGGGGCGCCCCGTGGTTTTTCTTCCCTAATGACGGAAATACACAAACAGGACAACAGTCACGGTGTCGACAAGAAAGCGCACGAGTGCACGCCATGACTCCTGGAATAAGACTCCCCTAAACGACATCGGAATATTAAAGATTATTATGATACTGGTATTGAATTTCAGCTCAGACGCACTGTCGGCCTTGCTATTAGCAAAGAAAAGTGTTCCCACGTGCGGACTTAAATCAAAGAAAAGAAAAGAGACGGGAAGAGGGAGAAGGGAGGGGGAAATGGAGGGAAAAAGATCTGGATGTCTCTGAGGCGGGCCTCGTCCGGCGTTTCAGGAACAGGTAGCGTGTCGAGCAAGGTGTAATACCGATGATTAATGCGATATCACGGCTGGGCACAGCGCTTCGGCCCGCCAGCGAAGGGCCACTGGACACCGTGGCCACGTGAGCGCCAGGCAAAACGCTGGAAACACTAGACGGCTCATACCAAATGGATGATGCCTGCATATTCATGATATCTCCATCCCCCCGACCGCCTTGGATTTGCTGTACGTGCGGTGTTGCTTTCGTTTTTTTTGAACTCACGGGCCGATTGGAGGAGACTCAGGATCGGGAGAAGGGATGAGGGTGTGACTTGCCTTGTTCGGGGGGAGGTCGCCATCAAAAAGGTCACCCGGACATCTTCGTGTGGAAACATGGAAAGCAGAAAACGAATGTTGTAATTGATGATTATACAATGGTCCAGAGCTTCACATCCGTTTGCCAGAAGAGCGGCAACTCATCTAATGCGGCTGTTCAACAAGCTCCAAATTCAGTAGCCCGATTGGTCGTTGTTGAAAACGGCCAAACTTGGTCAAAATTACCAACATTCAAAGAGAAAACCCAAGCCCATGATCGAGGGAGCCAGGCAGTCAACCAAGACAACCAACCAAATACTCATTGGGCCCTAACTATTTTGCATAGTTACAAACCACTGATAATTTTGGGATTGTTGTACCGTCCGTACATTTGTAACTAAGAGAAAAGACCAAATTGAGGTAGTAAGTTCGCGATGTGAGAGTCGGACATGAGACGCAACAAACCTTTGTTAAAAACACGGACGGTGGGAAGACGAAAACACTGCTCCGACAGCAAACCATATAACCGTGTATGATTTAGAATTTAACGGGAAAGAATGATTCAAATCAAAAGAAAGAAAGACAGAAGCACTTCCCGACTAGAGCCGTTAGCTAAAGGGAAAAGGGGGATGGGAGAGGGAAAACAACGGATTTGGGATTTTCTCAATTGATTCTGCTTGCCAAAAATCTAATTTAATCCCCCTGAACCACTCGAGTTGGCGGCATCGAATGATACCAACTTTCACTTCACTGGGTGAGCCGGCCTACGCCTCTGCCGGCACAAGGGGCCGATTAGTGGCCTTCCCTATTGTATAGTGTTTCAAGACCGGGCAAAGGAGAGGACAGCGCAGGCGACACGGGCAAAGAGAGAAAGAGGATCGGAGCACAGACACCGTGTCCCGTCCTTGCCGGTAGGCCGATCAATGCGCGCAGTGTTCCCGCATGTATGCCGGGCCGTAGCCGGTAACTATCGGATTCCGGAATGTCTCGGCAGTTCTTCCACTTTTTGTGAGGTGGGCCGAAGAGTTCGTCCATTGGCCCTTGATCGTTTCTGGCCACCCTTCCTTTTGAAGTCGAAATAGAAAAGACGGAGTGAAGCATAAACGATCATCATCAATTCAATTCAATTCAATTCAATTCAATTCAATTCAATTCAATTCAATTCAATTCAATTCAATTCAATTCTTATTCAATTCACAGTGCATAGATAGACAAGGGAAATGATGACGCCTTCTCACTTTTGTCATTGGAGTTAAGACACACAGTTCATCATGGCAAAACCAAACAGGGTTAAGTTATGCATGGCGGAACATCGCTTTTTGGAAACGCCACATTTCTTGATTTATCGGAAAAGAACAAGAGCAAGAGCAAGAAAACAGCAGGTTTGCAAAGGGAGTGAGACTCAACTCTTCCCGCCCGTCAGGTTTGACTAAGGGGACAAAGGACTATCCCGCGATACACACCCAAGTAGGCAGAACAACAAAAGTGCGCATTGTTGATGGAAGCGAGGGTTTACCTTCTGAGGGGAGAACGGTCTAGTTCCCCCTTGTCAAAACACCGGGAAGGGGGCTACTGTAGACCGAGCTCAAACATGCGTCGTCGACGGCCGACCAGACCGGGAGTGGAGAGAATTGGAAGCCGAGAAAGAGGGGGACGGGAGGCAGAAGGTTTCCAGACTTTCCATAAGGCGAGTCAGACAACCGTCTCGTCAAGGCTAGCCTAGGCCGTGGGTCGAAAGAGAGGGATAATGTCGGAAGTTGTCCCGGTTAGTCCTCAGTCAAGAGCAAGCCAGATTCGTCTGAAGAGGATACTAAGCAAAGTCTCTTCCGATTTTTGTTCGTATGATATCCGTAAAGTTGCAAAAAGGTCACCGACATTGTTCTCTGGGGTGATGGTGGTTGAGCAGTTCTGAGGGCGCCGGGCATGAGATGAACGGCGGGTAATTCTGTCTCGTCCCGTAGACGACTTGGTGAAGACTTGATTTGAGTCTCAAAGTTCATCTGATGATTCGGAGAGTCCCTCAAGGAAGCTCTCATTTCCTGTTACAGGCGCCATCTCTTCTGCTTTCATTTGTCTAATGGTTATTCTGTTATAGTTTACAATGTTCTCGTTCCTCGTGAATGTCATTTGTCCGTTTAGCTCCTTCGTCATGGACGTCATGCTCATGCTGGTCGCCACCAAAAAAAACCTGGCCGATCATCAGGTGCATGGGCTTACCATGCATAACTGGGTTTAAAGGTCATTTTGGATAAACGCTGCAAGGGCGGCCGTAGCTGATGATCGAGCTCCTCAGCGTCAAGCTCACGCCAGGGTGACATGAATACAATGGGTGCACAGCGATGGCATGATGGCATGCATGAGGACATCTCAACATCCTCGCAATCAATTAGATAGGTCCACATTACGGCAACTGGACACAAGTACCCATGCCAATTGAGTAATTACCGTCTTACAGGATCACATAATAATCAATAAACCAATAAACCAATAAACCAATAAACCAATAAACCAATAAACCAATAAACCAATAAACCAATAAACCAATAAACCAATAAACCAATAAACCAATAAACCAATAAACCAATAAACCAATAAATCAATTAATCAATAAACCAATAAACCAATAAACCAATAAACCAATAAACCCATAAACCCATAAACCCATAAACCCATAAACCAATAAACCAATAAACCAATAAACCAATAAACCAATAAACCAACAAACCAACAAACCAACAAACCAACAAACCAATAAACCAACAAACCAACAAACCAACAAACCAACAAACCAACAAATCAACAAACCAACAAACCAACAAACCAACAAACCAACAAACCAGCACACCAATAAACCAATAAACCAACAAACCAATAAACCAATAAACCAATAAACCAACAAACCAACAAACCAACAAACCAACAAACCAACAAACCAACAAAACAACAAACCAGCACACCAATAAACCAATAAACCAATAAACCAATAAACCAATAAACCAATAAACCAATAAACCAATAAACCAATAAACCATCAAACCAGCAAACCAAGAAACCAAGAAACCAAGAAACCAAGAAACCAAGAAACCAAGAAACCAAGAAACCAAGAAACCAAGAAACCAAGAAACCAAGAAACCAAGAAACCTAGAAACCTAGAAACCAAGAAACCAAGACACCAAGAAACCAAGAAACCAAGAAACCAAGAAACCAAGAAACCAAGACACCAAGAAACCAAGAAACCAAGAAACCAAGAAACCAAGAAACCAAGAAACCAAGAAACCAAGAAAACAAGTGACCAAGAAACCAAGAAACCAAGAAAACAAGAAACCAAGAAACCAAGAAAACAAGAAACCAAGAAACCAAGAAAACAAGAAAACAAGAAACCAAGAAACCAAGAAACCAATAAAACCAAGAAACTAAGAAAACAAGAAACCAAGAAACCAAGAAAACAAGAAACCAAGAAACCAAGAAACCAAGAAACCAAGAAACCAAGAAAACAAGAAACCAAGAAACCAAGAAAACAAGAAACCAAGAAACCCCCAAAACAAAGACGTATTGTGTGTAATACTGCTTAAAAAGAGCATTTTGGACAAAAAGCGCATTTTGTCGGACAATGAAACCAGTAACAAACAACTTTAGAAAAGAAAAACCCAATTTCAAACGGTGGCGCCCTCATCGTCCGGAACGGCTGCGTAGGTAAAACCAACCATCTCTTCGATTTCCTTTCCTTCTCCATTTTTCTAAGGACCCACGTCAGCGATTTCGACCAAACATGTCCTCGCAAAATTGCGCTCCGTCTTGAGGAAACGTTGCACCTTCAGAAGTGATCCTGGGTGGGACCCCAATTGGGTAGCAAGATTGCCTAGCCTCGTGATTGACAACACTCGTAAACTAAGATCTAACCACCACTTGCAACTGGATAGTTTATATTCGTTGAAGGGGAGGGGAAGAGAATCGATATTTGTTGACGGTCAATGGCTTGGTGGATGGTGAGGAGGACGACGGAAAAAGTAATTATGAAGGTTGGGAACGAGCAAATCCATGTGAAAATGCTGACAAGATGTCAGGTATAGGAACATGGAGAAATGGGAGGGAGAAGATACAGGTAGAAGCGTCTATGTTCCTTTATTGCGGTTATGCGACCTTTTTCTGAGGCGAAGAGGTCTTGACTATATAGCGCACTTACAACGGGACTATAATCCATGACAAAATGGACCCTAGACGGTAGGCTACTCTCACTGTGAAGACTATTTGCAAGCGCCCGGGTAACGGGCCAAGTTGGCTGGTATCTGTATTCAAGACAACTGCTAAACTTGCGCTGTACTGCACAGCAACCCTTCCCGAAAAAAATCAAGCCGTATACCAACGACACAAACAAACAGGGGGCGGCGAGACAAATAAAAACGGGGAGGTTGAATTACAGACAGAGGCAGAGACAGTGGCAGGTACATGCATTCCAGAGAGAGGGATAGATAGAGAGAGGAGGCATAGAGCGTGAGCGAGATGTGAGAGAGAAAAACAGTGTGAGAGCGAGAGAGACGAGAAAATACGGAGAGAGTGGGAGGGATGGAGAGATAATTAGAGAGGTTCTTAGTGAAATAAACATTGCCATCACTTACTTTCCCCCTAACTCCGACCCTTAGGCCTACCTTTCCTATTTCATACATTTCTAAGCACTTCTCTTGAACATATTTTTAAAGCAAAGTATACCCTTTCACATTCTTTCTAAAACGTTCAGGAACATTTTGTTTAGAAGAGTTCCTATATAATTCTCTTATGCAAGAGAGCCGGACCGTGGCATTTTGATTTAGATTTAAGCCCTTTACCAGTCCGTGGATCATGCTCGGGCTCAGGCTTTGTCTCCGTCTGACAAAACATGAACGTCCAGACGAATTTGAAGGTTTGTTGGATTGATAAGTAAAAAGCAAACGCTAGTTTCTAGATGCCTAACGGGTAAGAGAAATAATTATGACCGAAGCCTAAGCCCGAGCTTAAGGATTCATTTAGTCGAGCACACACAGTCATAGGCTGTGTCCGAAACGGGCTTCCAGAGCTACGGCTAGGGCTATTGTCTTCGCATCTCCGTGTATTTCCAATAGGGGGACCTAGCTCTAGACCCCCGTTTCGGACACGGCCATATCTACGTCAGTCTATTCATAGAAGTTACAGCGCCACCAAACGGGGCTCGACGACCAATCCGAGCCTATGAGCGTTACACTGACATTTTGCGAGAAGGTCCAACAACTGCCGTGGAGGGCGCGGTGAAAAAAAAGTTGTTGATATCTGTGACTAGAATGCCAAATTGTACGGCCTGGCAACCCATGCATCGTATGCGATCTGCCGTTTTATAGTTCAGGGATACGGGGACCTCGACAACAGGTAACGGCGTCACGGGCGGCGGAGTTGAAGTGGTCACAGCGCGGGGCCAGGCAGGACACGGACTTGACTCGCTATGCATGCGTTGCCTGCGTGGCGTCCAAGCCACAGCATGACCAGGCATGCCATGATTATCTTAAGCTGGCAGGCAAGTCGTGCGGGAGTGGTGTGATTGAATTAAAAAGGAGGCCTTATGTGAGGAGGGAGCAGAGGACTGAGACCAACATCGATCACAAAATGAGTGTGGCGCTCTCAGGCACATACGAACAAGTGGTACAAGATCCGAAGGACTGACAACAAGTAACGAGCAAAAGTTACGGGGAATTTTTGGACAGGTTAACTTGAACAACGTGGAAAATTGCCGAAAAAGTAATAAAGAATACGACCAATTAATGACGAGACGGGGAACTGTTCGACCCTTAGCCAATGGACAGAAGAATTGAGAATTATAGGAGAGACTAGGGCCAGTATGGGGCGGACTCAGGACCTGGTGGGCGGCAGTATGCCTGACAGTGTCAGCATCGGGTTCAGGGTCAGTGTTAGGATCAAGGTCCAGGTCAATATACGGGACACGGTCAGTAGTTGGGTCAAAGACGATATCCGGATCAGTGTCATTAACACGTTCTTTGTCTGGTCGGGGGGGGGGCAGACCAGTTTCAGGGTCAGCATCGGCATTGGGGTCAGTTTGAGTATTAAGGTCATCGTGAAAATGAACGCTATATAGATCCACCAAGAGCCGTCACCTTTATGCCCATCATCGACCCGGTAGCTGGACACCTATCTCCCGTCCGTCCCTATGACTTTCATGCCCTAGAGACTCCCTTTCAAATTACACGCATAACAACGCACCCTTCATGCGCGCCCCACATTTCATTATACGATTATACATTGTACAACTAAATTGATAATGCTCCATTAAAACTCGCCAGCCCAACCTTTTTTTATTTACAAGCGACTAATCATCTTTTATCAGTGGGGCTCTCTCGGAGGAATTAACCACTGCAGAGCCTTTGTCTAGTGTGTGCGGGACTCCAGCCTGACGTGTAAATGTCACACACGTGCGGCCTCCTGCCTCATCCCATCTCCTCCCGCCATCTCCTCCCTCCCCCAACTCAACAAATAATTAGCCAGGCAGCCACTCACGCCTCCCTCATTCCAACTCGGGAAACGGGTCCTTTCGGAAACAAGGAATTGCTTTTTAGGCGGTGTGACAGATTGTCAGTAAACCTCTTCAGTCGGGTCCGGGCGTGAGACAGTTCTGCGAAACATATTGACGAGCGATGAGAAGAGGTGGAGAGGGAAAGATTTGTGGGGGGAAAGCCGAGGTTGCGTTTCCGTTCGGACCCATCACTCACGAGCGAGTTAAAGGCCGAGGGGAGAAATCGCAGCCACATTTAACACCTCGCAAAAAGAAACTGCACTCGAACCTCGCCAGTTCTATTGGAGGGCGCTGCTTGACGGCAGAGGATCTCGACTTTGACGTCCTTCTTTAAGACAGCCGAGTCGCGGCAAAGGAGCGAGACGCGGCCCGCACATCCTCCCCGTCTTCCCCCAATTACGACAACCTCTCCCTCTCATGGGTTGTCAAAGTGCAGCCATTAAATGACCATTATTGTTGGAAGGCTCGTCCACGGGGAGCGCTCGCCCTGAACCAAATATCCCACCGCTCCCATTCACACCGAGTACGACTTGAAACCAGACAGTCGACGGTAGGGGCAAAGTTCCTGTTTGATGATGGGATTTGGATGCAGTCAAAAACCTCCTAAAACTAGTGTTGGTCATTTGTCTTTCATCTTAATGGAGTGTAGTGGGGGTCTCTTGATTATCAAGCGATCTCTCTGACAGTACACAGGTATCTTGATTGATCTCTCTATCGTTTCAGGGACTTTTCTTGCCCTTAATTCACTTTCAGGCTGTAATCGATTGCTCATGTCCGTATACCAAAAATGGATAACTTTTTATTCAATTAAGCGGAGGCCCTTTTTTCGCGTGGTTCGCGCGTCATCGGTAATCCGTCAAATAGCCAACTCTTTGTGTCTTTTGATCAGGTTAGCCCTCACAGCCATACTGACGATATTAATGCATTCTAAATTTTGGTTAATTCTATAATAGTGCGACAGACAGATAGACACACAGACGGACAGACAGACAGACAGACAGATAGACAGACAGGCAGGCAGACAGACAGGCAGAAGGATGGGCAGGGATGGTGATATCAATGCATAATTATAAAGACGGAGACGGAGTCGGGGACAGGGACAGAGACAGAAACATGGACATGGACATGGACATGGACATGGACATGGACATGGACATGGACATGGACATGGACATGGACATGGACATGGACATGGACATGGACATGGACATGGACATGGACATGGACATGGACATGGACATGGACATGGACATGGACAGGGACATATCCACATGGATATGGACAGAGACAGGGACAGGGACGGGGACAGGGACAGGGACAGGGACATGGACAGAGACAGGGACAGAGACAAGGGCAGGGACAGAGACAGAGACAGGGACAGGGACAGAGCCAGAGACATGGACACGGACAGAGACAGAGACAGAGACAGAGACAGAGACAGAGACAGAGACAGAGACATGGACATGGACATGGACAGGGACAGGGACAGGGACAGGGACAGGGACAGGGACAGGGGCAGGGACATGGATAGCGACAGAGACAGAGACAGAGACTGGGACAGGGACAGGGACAGGGACAGGGACAGGGACAGGGATAGGAACAGGGACATGGACAGGGACAGGGACAGATACAGAGACAGAGACATGGACATGGAGAGGGACAAAAACAGGGACAGAGACAGAGACAGAGACAGAGACAGAGACAGATACATGAAAAGGGACAGGGACATGGACAGGGACAGGAACAGGGACAGAGACAGAGACAGAGACAGATACATGAAAAGGGACAGGGACATGGACAGGGACAGGAACAGGGACAGAGACAGAGGCAGAGACAGAGACAGAGACAGAAACAGACAGAGAGAGACAGAGACAGAGACAGGGACAGAGACAGGCAAATCATGGAAAGGAGAAATGTCAGAGAAATGGGAAGATTGATACACGAGAGAGAGAGAGAGAGAGAGAGAGAGAGAGGGAGAGAGAGAGAGAGAGAGAGAGAGAGAGAGAGAGAGAGAGAGAGAGAGAGAGAGAGAGAGGAGAGAGAGAGAGAGAGAGAGAGAGAGAGAGAGAGAGAGAGAGAGCGGGGGGAGACAGGAACACAGATAATGGTGGAGGTAGAGACAGAGAGAGGGATGGGAAACGAAAGATGAGATCGGGGAGGAAAACGCATGCATATACTTGTTGCTTGAATTTCCCCCTCGATTGCTGTATTTATACATGTACATGTACATACACGTTTCCTTCAACCATTCCCTCGCTGTCCCGGGAAGCGTCGCAGAACATTCACTCCCACGGCCCGGAGAAGCTCATAGTACGAAGTGCACCGAGACCTATTTGAGAGTGTGTGAGAGTGTGCCTGTCAGTGATGTGTGATCCCTCCAACTGCAACCGCCGAGGCCAGGCAATGAAAAAACAAACACGGTGTTAACTCGGGATTGCGATTATACTATAGTCGGCGTGACGAGTGCCTGGGTTGGGTCGCGAGATGACGTGTCCCTCTTTCCCTTCCCCTTTACTCCTCCACTCCCCGTTCTGCTGTGTCTGTCTGTCTGCTCCCTCTCTGTTTATCTAGTCCTATGCGTGTGCTGGTTTGCCTCAGCATCCGTGTGTCTGTGTCTTTACTTGACGTGTTTATCCCCTCCGCCCGAGATTTGTCTGTCACAGTTTTCTGTTCCACTGTGTCTGTCTATCTGTCTGTCTGTTTCTTCATCCCGAACACCCTGTCTCTCTGTACATGTCTTCCTCCCTCGCTTTTCACCGTCTGTCTGTCAGTCAGTCCCTCTGTATACATGTATCTCGGTCTCTGTATGATTGTCTGTCTGCTTCTCCGTCTGCCTATCCATGGTCTATACGTCTCTCTTTTTCTCCATAATGTCCCCATATCTCCCATCCCCTGTGTCTCCCCATCTGTCGGTCCGTCTGTCTCTCTGAGTGTCCGTCCCTTTTCCCCGTCCCTTCCTGTCTTCCCCTCGTTGACTTGGAGGGAGAGGGATGGGGGATCTCATCGGCTTCACGGGGCAGCTGTTGCGGTGAAAAGTGACAGGGTTCGCCGAGCCTGATCGCTTGTCACTTGTCAAGATGCAACAAGCGAAAGTCCTTTGCCTCACTCACTCCACTTCGCGGTTGGCATAGCACTGAGAGAGAACGAGAGAGGAAAAAAAAAGATTGTTGCGCAAGAAGGGCGAAAATAACCATTTCCCTAGTTGGCACTGCCATTGGACTTGGAAATAGTGAGAAAGCGATATTATAATACTTGGAGGCGAATAACCTTCGATACTGATAGATTTATACGGGTTTCTGTCGGGTTTTCCCCCAGAAAAGGGTAGATAGGGCCTAGGTCGTCTACTTCGCTCAGTATCTAACTTTTTCTCTTCTATTTCTCGAATTGGGGATCTTTTTAAGGTGCAAATTGAATCGTGTGTGTACTGACAACCAGATACGTTTGATTGTGGATGGGTATTTCCTGAAACCTTTTTGATTATCCAAAAATATCGGACGGCTTTACACATGTCAGACCCGCGGTATCACTCAGTGCTTCACGGAGGTGCACGATGTGTGATCAGAAAGAGAGAAAAAACGGAAGCCAAACAAAAAGTCAAAAAGTTTTAAAAAAAGTGAATTTCTTCGAGTAGCCGATGTACTTTGCAGGCCTGTCTTGGTCGACAGCCTAATCCTACTATTTATACTCGGGGACTCGCCAAGCATTCGATTAAACCAACATGGCACTCTTATTTTCACACTTAGATGCTTGGCCTACTTCGCGGCCAACAGTGGACCCTAGTTTTTCCCCTACCCCCTCAATAACCTCCTCTTTAGATAGAAAAAAATCGTCTCACAACATGTCATCTTGCAATCTGGGCCAAAAACGCGTGCACCTGTACTGTCTCTAGTACTGCCCCCTCTAGTACTGCACCGTTACATGGCATTCTGCGCGCTCCGATCTTAACGGGAAGCCAAATAACCCATCGCCACACTGTATATTTGTTCGCGGACCGCACAGTGAGCCTCGGCCACAAGTCCAGCCGACGATGGAGACCGAGACTGAATTTATTTGTTTCCCCCCACCGGATCCACTTGGTGATCGGCCCGGCCCAGCAACTCGGATTTGCTCCCGCTGTTTGGACAGCGCCCCGTTGACAGAAGAGCAAATCGCGAGCACAGATTTCATTGCCCTCGCTCGCTCACAGACGGCAATATCTTGTTGTAGACGGTCAAACGAAAAGTGATTTTTGTCTTCTAAAACAGAGGGAACACACCACGTGGACCCTCGTTTATGGCGGTACTCTATAGGTCCTGTACCAATGACACCGGCTTTGGCTAACTTGAAATTACATCCGTGATCATTGGATGCTGGTTGCTAACGGCTGCAACCAATTCCCATTGACTTTTGCGTTACTGGTGTCGCATAGCCAGTGAATTTGGACGCGGCATTTCCATGCAGCCGTAGTCAAAGTGAACGGAAACTGCGATTTATTTTTCTCCCGCCATTTCTTGCTGTTTCGCGTGTATCATGCGCCATATAGTTCTGTATATGTAGGTATTCTAATGAGCCCGGGTGAATATCGCCCTCTACTGGTACCACACCCTTGGCAATAATGTGCTGTTTCTGGTAGGACAGACCCACGAACTCCTTTCTTAGTCGTGTCAAGCTAATTAGATTGCATCCATCAATATTATGGTCCATTGTGCTATAGCTGAATTTGCATTTTCCTTCTTGTTCTTACCAGCTTGCACAATACATAACATGTGCTATGGGCTGGCCCGGTGCAAGGGTTTGGCACTCAATTTTTGTTTCAAGCATGATCACATCAGTGTCCGCATATTTGGGCACTTGAATTCCATAAAACGTCTAAATGAATCTTTATAAGAACATTGTAATATTTCACCTTCCACTGGTAGCACTGTTTAACCCAGAAACCACCAGGCTACACTGCCAAATTGTTCAGAATATCAACTGTATAGATAATTGTTGAGGATTACGAGTAATATAGACTACACTGTAGATGTGAAATGCCAGTTATTGGGGACAACTAGCCCAATACTGCAAGGATAAGCTCAAACCGAAAAGTGGTATAATAGTTTGTAGGATTTATATTTGAAGCCAAGGTGACGAAGGTTTGACCTACATTATTTTGTGTACATGTATAAGACCCAGTGTACCTTTGGTTTGGAGTCGGAAAAAACAAACAAACCCAGCCACATATTTTGAGTGTGGAAGCTATTTGTACTATTGCGGCTAACTTGCTTGAGACTTCGTTTACTAAGTCCATCCCTTCACTGTATAGCCGTGTCAGAACTACATTACTCGGTCGCAATTCGGGGTCTTCCAGACTTGCATTTAACCCCATTCCGACGCATTTTCTGTTTCACGACAGGCGAGAAAATATTTTTCCGAAGCACTTTGGCGTAAAATTCCAACAGACGAGACAACACCACCCCTCTCTCTTTCCCTTTCTATGTTTTTCATCCAATCCTGGGCGGCCGGAATCCCCATAGGTTCTTGAACTCTCACTCAATCTCAGTCCACATCTGGTGTCCGTTCAGGAGAAATCGGAGGGAAAAAACGGCCAAACAAAAAAGGAGAAGAGAGAGGGGAAAAGTAGCAAGAACTCTCTGAGTGCTTATAGAAGAAGTTGAAATAAACAAAACCTGAGGGATTAAAAACAACGAAACAACCCGGCAACTGTCAACTTGATCCTCAACTCCATCGCCCGCGGGCAAGTCATGTCTGCCTAGAGAACAGGCGTGCTTGTCCGACACAGCGAGACAAACAGGAACAGGGAGGGATATACATGTATAGATAGATATATTCGATGCTCCAGTTGTGCCGTGCTCCACATGGAAGAAGCAATCATTACCCTTTCTTTTTTTGAAAAAGCCACTAATTGTGAACGGATAAAGCTCCACTTACTGGATTATCTTCAAAGGCTTTCGCAAACTCATTGAACCCCAACTCAGCGAGAATTTGGTCCATTGTTGAGACAGTATAACACGTCACACTCTGTATAGAATGCGTCTGTCTATGGCCCTTTTCCAAAACCCGGCTTAGGCTTCGGCTCCGGCTTCGTCTCAGTTATCCAAAAGCTTAAAACACAGGTTGGAGTTCTTTGTTGGACTTGAAGCTTTGGATTCTTTTTCAAAACGTAGTATAACATTCAAAACTGAAGCCAAAGGCTTCCCGTTTCCGTGCCTTGTACTTTAAAATGGATGAAAGAAATGGAGGCAAAGCCGAAGCCCGAAACTAAGCCGGGTTTTGGAAAAGAGCCTAGAGCTTTACTTCCGTACCGTCAGCGCGCTGCAGATCAAAAAATGCAGTCACGTGACATCCACATGATCGAGGCAAAACAAAAAGGGCGACGGGCGACGGGCGACGGGCGACGGCAGATATGCATGGAATTCCATAATATTGGATTTGATTGATTAGTCCAAACTAGTACATTACTTATGGAGTATATGCACAAAATAAAGGGAATTAATTGAACCATTCCGTGGTCTATTCTGGTCACCCAGTGAGGATTGGTTGTAACCCGAAAAAAGAAGAAGACGGTAACGGCCAGCATGTCGTGTGTGGCTCAATACTGCCAATACATGCTTGTCGTCAACCAACGAATGGTAAACAATCGCTACCCAGGACATAAAGATATGAGTTCCATATTTTGGGCAGATATCCTTGTCAGTAGACTTCCCTTCGTGAAGAGAAAAGAGTAGGTGGGAAGGAATATTATTTTGAAGAAAGGAAAACAAACAGTGTCAGTGGCAAAGTGCAAGGGTCGTTGAGACCCGAGGTCCATCTGATGGCTCGGCGGATCAGCAAGCACGCAGCTACGGAAGGTACGGTCCATGGGGCAGACACTGCGCTACAGAGGGCGAGTCTGTGGGTACTGATCGCAGGGCTAGACTACCGGACAGCGTGCAGGCAATCCAGCGAGTTGTACGGCAGAATTGTGACAGGATTCTTCATCTCAGAATTGTCATCTCCAACATATCTATCCTCTTTGCATCTTACATTTCCGGACTTACATGTTACACTACGGAAAACTGAGCACCACGTGAAGCTAGGTTTCGTAATATTAAGGGCTACTCTATACTGGACAGTAATACACAATACACAGTATTTGGAATCATTGTCTGTGACTTTCAGTACGATTGCCAATGAGAAGCTACCATTTAGCAACCGCAGCTTTACCATACATGTGCGTGTTGTTTTCGGTCGTAGGTCGATTTAACAAGATACGTGGAGGGTAATTGAAAATAAAATGATCTGAATTCATCGAATTGGTAAGGGCAGGTCATTGTTGGTATTACTTTCCTGAGTGGAAAAACCAGAATCTGTTGGCAATTGTATCTCCAGCTGTTATTGTGCGATTTCGGACGCCATGGGAACGTTCAATGGTTGAGGCGATGTCTTCATTAAGAGGAGCGATCTCAAGTGCTGGGGGATAATGGAGTTCCGGAAGTTGGTTCGACACAGACCCCGAGTGTCGACAGCTGACGGTCTCTCAGTGAGGCAGTTCAACTTGCGGATGTTCAACACTGCCACGAAGACAGGAAAGTGTCAGAGAGACGGTCAGATACAAAGAGAGAGTGAGAGAGAGAAAGAGTGAGAGAGAGAGAAAGGGAGAGAGAGAGATAGAGAGAGAGAGAGCGGAGAGAGAGAGAGAGAGAGGGAGAGAGAGAGAGGGAGTGAGAGAGAGAGAGAGCGGAGGGAGAGAGAGAGAGACAGAGAGAGAGAGAGAGTCAATTCGTGGTTAAGGTATACGGGTTTCAGATTGATATCTTCTCAGGTCATTCTGGCCAGTGAGCATTTCCCCGTCACTTTTGAGTAAAGAGGAATGAAAACATTTTTCCGGTCTCCGTTTCGGAGAGGATACATGTATATCGTACTCTAAAAGGGAACGAATGTTTCAAAATAATGATGAACCCAAATCTGATTAAACAAATTTGGAACAAGGAAAAACATCCTTGGTTGGAGACTGAGACAGGGCTCCGATGCATCGTTTCGTTAAACGCATTTGTCAGCGAAATGCACAAAACAAAACAGAACGGTTTAAACGACCTTTCCCCTTTTTACACACATTCTTGAAGCAACAGCTGTCAAAAGAGACGGTTAGGGCTATCGGGGCAGGGCTTCTGTGTGGATACTGCGCCCGAGGAAGTTTCTAAGAAAAGCCTACAACTGTGTTGTCACTTTCAGCACTGTGGAGACCAAGCTTGAAAGAAAATAGGGGTTTAAGAAAAGGGGGAGTGGAAGCCCCCATTTGAATAGTAATATATATATATATATATATATATATAAAATAATTTGGCTTCTCGTACAAGCTTTTCGACATTAAAGAACATCTACACTGTTTTATCATATCATCCCGTATCAATACAAAATCTAAACATGCTGGAATGCTGGAATGCTGGAATCATGCATACTACACGCGGCATGAACCTATGCAGAGGCAGAGACAGAGGCAGAGGCAGAGGCAGAGGCAGAGACAGAGGCAGAGACAGAGGCAGAGACAGAGGCAGAGGCAGAGGCAGGGTCAGAGGCAGAGGCAGAGGCAGAGGCAGAGGCAGAGGCAGAGGCAGGGGCAGGGGCAGAGGCAGAGGCAGAGGCAGAGGCAGAGGCAGGGGCAGGGGCAGGGGCAGGGGCAGAGACAGAGACTGAGACAGAGACAGAGGCAGAGGCAGAGGCAGAGGCAGAGGCAGAGACAGAGGCAGAGGCAGAGGCAGAGGCAGAGGCAGAGGCAGAGGCAGAGGCAGAGGCAGAGGCAGAGGCAGAGGCAGAGGCAGAGGCAGAGGCAGACAGAGAGAAAGGGAGAAAGGGAATGCGATCGAGCCAACCCACCCACGGAAAATGCGGTGTGAAAGCCCGCACTCGGCGTCACAGGAAATTGGCTTGGAGGGCGAAATGACTGCCTTCAATGTTGACACTCCTTCGCTTTCCTCGCGCCAAGTCAACACGGGGAAGTTAAAAAATATAACAGAGGGAGAGAGGGGGAAGGGAAGGGGGTAGTTGGGCTAAGGGCAAGGAGGCGAGAGAGAAAGAGACAGAGAGGAAGAATAAGAAGCGGATAGCTCAAATTGAATCTAGCGGGATATTAGGGTAATTGATTATATCAAAGTAACCCGCGTTTTTTTTCAGGCGCGCGGCGCTTCAAGGGCTTGCGATCATTTGCCCATAAAAGTGACGATGATGAAGATGATGATATGTGGCTGTGTTAAAAACAGAGTGGAGCCCCCACATCACATTGACTTAGCTAATCCACTTGATCAATAACACCCCCTCGTATTGTGGCGCTGCCGAATCGTGTCAACGGACCACAAATTGAATAATGAAATAAAAGAAAAGTTTCGATTGCCTTCGTTCGTGGGAAGAGGGAAAAGGAAAACACATCGTGGCATAATCGGATTGCTAGCCATGTTTAACAGTCGCTGCATAAATACAAGCCTGGATGTGTAATACGCGCCGTTGGTATATCGCATGTAATTGAAAAAAAAAGTCTGCAGAAAGAGAGCACAGGTACCTCTGTCAACAAAACTAATTACGTTTGTGTTCTTATGGCATTTGGAGGGAGTAAAGATATATAAAAGCAAATACTCGAGCTAGTATCGATGGTAAAAGGATTACATAGAGCCATCAAATAATAAAATTGCAAACATTATACATACAGACAAAACGAAGAACGATTATATCGATTATGTACGACTTTCACACCGCTGGGGAAAATAAAATTGCAAACGTAGGCCTATATAGAATACGTTGTATATGTGCCCGCATGTTGGAAGAGTTTTGAGAAAAACACAAATCACGATTGGCCTCGTTATAACAGTCTGTGCTGTCCCCTTTTGTTATCTGCCCATCGGAGCTTACAATGGCTTACAATGCTCTATCCATTTGGGGGCATTGTTGGCCACACTAATCAAATTATCCTCTCCCTGGAGGATGCTAAAACCAGAACCATTTTATAAGAACAATAACAACATCGTCATGACAAAGCACTCAAGGCATAGCGAAGATATCACTGCTTCTGATGGATTTTAATTGAACAAGACTAGGCCGGTAGTACATTAGCTGCTGGTCCCGGGGCCAACCCATCCGATTTGTGCATTACCGTATTGTTATTGGACGAAGGATTTCTCCATTTCACGATATCCCATCCGTTTTGAGGGAGGATTTCGCTGCACCGTTGCTAGAATTTACCTGATGCGGATTTGGCTATGACATTTTGTTGTTGGTGATGGTGGTAGGGTTTGTCGTGCGGGTTAGGGTGGCTAAATTGATGTCGTTTAGGAGGATGCATCGGTGGAACTGCCAGAGGCGGATGTGATGAGGAAGGTCCCCTTAGAGGGGAAAAAGGGGGTAGTGGGGTATTAGGTACAACGGGACCATTGGAACGGTTAGAAGTGATGCTTTAATAAAGGGCCTGAGAGAGAGAGAGAGAGAGAGAGAGAGAGAGAGAGCGCTAGAGAGATCGGAGCGAGAAGGGGAGAGGTGGGATACTCGTGTGATTGGGTTAAGCCCTTAGCGACGATTAGCTTTTGAGAGGGCGAGAGAGAGTGAGAGTAAAAAAAACCATACGGGAAGATAAAAAGCGCTTGGTATTAACGTGTCGGTCTAAGCCTGGGGGTTGGGGAGAAGGGAGGAAAGGAGGAGGGGGAGGGTGGGCATCCACTGTTCCAGTCGCCGTAAGAAAATATGACGGACGCAACGATGCAATAATTATTCTCCATATAAATTATACATGCGGCTCGAGAATGGGTAGCGCCGAGCGGAAGTCAGAAGTACTCGGGTCCTACAGAAATCTGAGACCTGTTTTTTTCGTTCTGCTCTTTCTTCGTCTTCTCCTTCTTAGTTCTTGTTCATCTCCCTTTTTCCTATTTCTTTTCTTCTTCTGACTCTTTAAGGCAAGGGGTGCTGTTGTCTTGGGACTTGGGGGGAATTGACTTGAAAGAAGACAAAAAAAATATGATCGTATCTTCACGGTTTGGGTTTCGTTGGTGGGGTAGAGGTAATGCTTGGCTCAATCAGAGTTCAGGCCGAAGCGATGGGGTATAAGGGGCGTGCATGCATGCATAGACGGCATACACATCGTGCCGACAGCTATGTAGCCTACCGCACCTCCACTGCGCGCTGGGCTTCAATTCGTGTGGGAACAATGCCACATTTTTCTCCCTCTACCCCCCACGCCCGTATGCGAAAAAAGCGCTGCGGGCCTTGGAAAGCTAATCCAAACTTGGACAATATTTCAATATCATAGTGGCTAATTACTGAATCTCCCACCCACCGTCACCCCTACATGACAAAAAGGAGACCCGAAACGGGAGGGTTTAGGTGGTTAGGTAAAGGAGAACGGCAAGACGGGTTGCAGGAGGAGGGGCGAGAGATGGGGTGTTATGCCTTGGAATACTTAAGGGTCGACTTCAGTGCCCCTTTAAGGGGAGGAGGCATAGTTTGAGGTAGACGTGTACTAAGAAGATGGCCAGTATTTCGTGCTTATTAATATCGGGTAATGAGTGTGTTTAGGCTTGTTAGCAATATTGCCGAGGCTCGCCTGCCCTACGGTGCCAGGACCTGACAATAAAACGCGCACACGTGTCCGAGGAACTATTAGTGCTGTATCTTGTTTGAAGAAGGTATTACGAGAGAGGGTAGGGATTGTGGGAAGAGGGTGGATGGGGGTCGTTGTTTGAGGTGAGGGAAAGGACGGGGGAATATGGTGGTTCTACATTGAGACGAGCTGGGAGAGTTGGGTCTAGATGGACGGGGAGGGGTCATCCGATACGCGGGTAAAAGCAATCGGCGCTCGCTTCATCACCTCTAGCGGAGAAGGGACAAATCTTGGTTGAGGAGTAGACTATGGATGACTGCGTGCGATGGTGGTGGCGGTAGGGCGAGTGAGGGAGGGAGAGGGAGGGAGGAGTTGAATGAGAGAGACAGAGACGAGCAGGCGAAGGAGGCGCTACATCGTCTTCCAACTCCTCCACTTCCCACCCTGCCTGCATCTTTGCATCGCTCGTTTCTTCAGGGTTCGTTGCCAAGGATCTCCGATGCCCGGGACATCCGTCCTTAATTGCAACGACCCCCCACACACACTCTCCCCCCCCCCCCACACACCTCCCCATTGGTGACTGAGAGGCATACTGGATCGGGCCCGCGGTCGCTCAGATAGTCTTACCGCTGACTTCCGGTTTTCCACGCGAACCAAAGATCAATATTTATGACTCCTCGCTCCTTCGATTTTGTCTTTGTCTTTTCTAATGTCTTTCTTTCTCAATTTTTTCCCCTCTTTCCCCCTACTTATTCCCTTCTCTTTTCTTTTCATAGGTCCGGGCCGTCTAAGTTCCCCCGGCCAGGCCCGGTAAATATCTACCGTCTCCTCGCCTCGATCCCTCCATTTGCATATTGGGGTTTGCACGACATTTCTTTGTCTGACTTGACTCAAACGAAGAAAGGGGGCGCGATGAGATTGAGAGAAGTGGACAGAGCGACAGACAGACAGTCAGACAGACACAGACACAGACACAGACACAGACACAGACACAGACACAGACACAGACACAGACACATACAGAGACACAGGCACAGACACAGACCGAGACACAGACACAGACACAGACACAGACACAGACACAGACACAGACGCAGACGCAGACACAGATACAGGCACAGACGCAGACGCAGACACAGACACAGACGCAGACACAGACACAGACACAGACACAGACACAGACACAGACGCAGACGCAGACACAGACACAGACACAGACGCAGACGCAGACGCAGCCACAGACACATACAGAGACACAGGCACAGACCGAGACACAGACACAGACACAGACACAGACGCAGACGCAGACACAGACACAGACACAGACACAGACACAGGCACAGACACATACACAGACCGAGACACAGACACATACACAGACGCAGACGCAGACGCAGACACAGACACAGACACAGACACAGACACAGACACATACAGAGACACAGGCACAGACCGAGACACAGACACAGACACAGACACAGACACAGACACAGACACAGACACAGACACAGACACAGGCACAGACCGAGACACAGACACAGACACAGACACAGACACAGACAGAGACACAGACACATACACAGACACAGAGCGAGACACAGACACAGACACAGACACAGACCCAGACACAGACACAGACGCAGACGCAGACGCAGACGCAGCCACAGACACAGACACAGACACAGACACAGACACAGACACAGACACAGACACAGACACAGACACAGACACAGACACAGACACAGACACAGACACAGACACATACACAGACACAGACACAGACACAGACACAGACACAGACACAGGCACAGACACAGACACAGACACAGACAGAAAGTGTCTTTAGTTGTAACTTAAATGGATGCTTTCTTTACACGAAAATGACGCTCAAGTTTAGGCCTATAATTATTTTGATAGGCTTCTGAAGGTTTTTGGGGGGAGAAGAGGGGGTTGGTCAAGTAGCGGTCGGGATAGCAGCAATTATGATTTAAATTCTGATACATTTTTATTCAATTTAAATTTAGTATTTTTATTCAACACAATACGAGCGATTCACAATAGTGCGTCCTCAAGGGTTTGCAACGCTTTGGCCAATCACAATGCGCGGAATATTTTGACCCTTTCCAATTCCTTTCCAATTCTATTACAATTCCCGCGTAAAACCCACACTGTGGAAAACATCCAATCTCTCGTGAGGCAGGTAGCCCAGCTCTTTCCGTCGTGTACGCAAAACAGTCTTCTTGAGATTTCCACCTGACGAAGACGTGAGATCAAAGACCCAATTCTGTTTGATATTGGCTTGTTTGCCTCGCGAGGCAGAAACCTCATCATGTGCGGTCGTAGTGAGAATGGGGCTGAGTATAGGCCGAATGCATCTATCACTTGTCCATAAAACTGCGAGGTGTCCTCGCGTGATCGAGGTCTCCATCTCAGGAAAGATTTGCCTCTTTACGGTGAGGCCTCTTGGGGCTGAGAGCTCAATCGTTCCGCACCGTGCTTGAGGAGGGGTGTAGGAGTCAGTGTCCAAGGTGATGACGTCACTGTTTTTTCCTAAATCCTCGCCCCCGTTCAAGCTCCGATCCCGTCGTACAAACGCTTGTTTTAACATCAACATGGAATCCCCAACTCGCATCAGAATAATGTGCGGTATTTAAGAGGAATCTTTCATACGAAAGCCTACTTTTTGATGTCTGTTAAACCAGCATGAATTTATGAAATGAAGCCACATATAGCCAGGCTATTGTAGCCTGCAAGCCCGTCTTTCTTCAAAGGGCGCCAGCGAAGGATGTGTGCAGCACAATGCATCATCCTCCATCATATGCCAAAATGCAAAAGCATGCAACTTCACTTCCTGTGCTTTGGGTCAGGGTGCAACAATTTGGTTGGTTTCCTATCATTCAAATCAGTCTAATTGAATACCGATGAGATGTGCGCACACAATTAGTTAGGCACCTTTTCCTCTTATATGGAAATCGGCATTAGGGAAGCTGGCGAATTTCTCTGCTAAGGGCATACGAGTCTACTGAGATTGGCAGCAGCCGCAAGGTATAGCAGCTCATAGGCTCGTGTGTAATTTGAAGAGGTAGAAAACTGATTTCGGATAGGCCAATGCTGTTGCAGAACAAAATAATCAAGTAACTTTGCCATGCCATGACTGGCTTCATACATAGTTTGTGACTTTAGTTTTCGGGAAGGCCTGACGTTAGTAACACAAACTAGACACTGCCATCATGGGAATATGGATATGATTATGGGGAATATTCTAAGACGGCGGTAGTTGGACCTTGAAACTGAGACCATGGTAACTTAGATCACGTGTGGGCTCTGAGGAAGAGGAAAGCGATGGGAATAGAGACGGTGCACAGTACGCGTGCACGGATATAGCAGCAACAGGCACCTCGAGCATTCAATGCCAGTATCAATGGTGCCTTTGATGGTGATGTAAAGACTTGAGTAATAATGGTGAAGGAGGTTGTGGTAGTTGTGGGGTTGTTGGTAGTGATCTGATGAGGGTAATGATGGTGAAGGTGGAAGTGGTAGTTGTGGGGTTGTTGGTAGTGATCTGATGAGGGTAATGATGGTAAAGGTGGTAGTGGCAGTTGTGGGGATGTTGGTAGTGATCTGATGAGGGTAATGGTGGTGAAGGTGGAAGTGGTAGTTGTGGGGTTGTTGGTAGTGATCTGATGAGGGTAATGATGGTGAAGGAGGAAGTGGTAGTTGTGGGGTTGTTGGTAGTGATCTGATGAGGGTAATGATGGTGAAGGAGGTAGTGGCAGTTGTGGGGTTGTTGGTAGTGATCTGATGAGGGTCATGATGGTGAAGGTGGAAGTGGTAGTTGTGGGGTTGTTGGTAGTGATCTGATGAGGGTAATGACGGTGAAGGTGGTAGTGGCAGTTGTGGGGTTGTTGGTAGTGATCTGATGAGGGTAATGATGGTGAAGGTGGAAGTGGTAGTTGTGGGGTTGTTGGTAGTGATCTGATGAGGGTAATGATGGTGAAGGAGGAAGTGGTAGTTGTGGGGTTGTTGGTAGTGATCTGATGAAGGTAATGATGGTAAAGGTGGTAGTGGCAGTTGTGGGGTTGTTGGTAGTGATCTGATGAGGTTAATGATGGTAAAGGTGGTAGTGGTAGTTGTGGGGTTGTTGGTAGTGATCTGATGAGGGTAATGATGGTGAAGGAGGTAGTGGTAGTTGTGGGGTTGTTGGTAGTGATCTGATGAGGGTAATGATGGTAAAGGTGGAAGTGGTAGTTGTGGGGTTGTTGGTAGTGATCTGATGAGGGTAATGATGGTGAAGGAGGTAGTGGTAGTTGTGGGGATGTTGGTAGTGATCTGATGAGGGTAATGATGGTGAAGGTGGAAGTGGTGGTTGTGGGGTTGTTGGTAGTGATCTGATGAGGGTAATGATGGTGAAGGTGGTAGTGGTAGTTGTGGGGATGTCGGTAGTGATCTGATGAGGGTAATGATGGTGAAGGTGGTAGTGGTAGTTGTGGGGTTGTTGGTAGTGATCTGATGAGGGTAATGGTGGTGAAGGTGGAAGTGGTAGTTGTGGGGTTGTTGGTAGTGATCTGATGAGGGTAATGATGGTAAAGGTGGTAGTGGCAGTTGTGGGGATGTTGGTAGTGATCTGATGAGGGTAATGATGGTGAAGGTGGAAGTGGTAGTTGTGGGGTTGTTGGTAGTGATCTGATGAGGGTAATGATGGTGAAGGTGGAAGTGGTAGTTGTGGGGTTGTTGGTAGTGATCTGATGAGGGTAATGATGGTAAAGGTGGTAGTGGCAGTTGTGGGGATGTTGGTAGTGATCTGATGAGGGTAATGATGGTGAAGGTGGAAGTGGTAGTTGTGGGGTTGTTGGTAGTGATCTGATGAGGGTAATGATGGTGAAGGAGGAAGTGGCAGTTGTGGGGTTGTTGGTAGTGATCTGATGAGGGTAATGGTGGTGAAGGTGGTAGTGGTAGTTGTGGGGTTGTTGGTAGTGATCTGATGAGGGTAATGATGGTGAAGGAGGAAGTGGCAGTTGTGGGGTTGTTGGTAGTGATCTGATGAGGGTAATGACGGTGAAGGTGGTAGTGGTAGTTGTGGGGTTGTTGGTAGTGATCTGATGAGGGTAATGATGGTGAAGGAGGAAGTGGCAGTTGTGGGGTTGTTGGTAGTGATCTGATGAGGGTAATGGTGGTGAAGGTGGTAGTGGTAGTTGTGGGGATGTTGGTAGTGATCTGATGAGGGTAATGATGGTGAAGGAGGAAGTGGCAGTTGTGGGGTTGTTGGTAGTGATCTGATGAGGGTAATGATGGTGAAGGAGGAAGTGGCAGTTGTGGGGTTGTTGGTAGTGATCTGATGAGGGTAATGATGGTGAAGGAGGAAGTGGCAGTTGTGGGGTTGTTGGTAGTGATCTGATGAGGGTAATGATGGTGAAGGTGGAAGTGGTAGTTGTGGGGTTGTTGGTAGTGATCTGATGAGGGTAATGATGGTGAAGGAGGAAGTGGCAGTTGTGGGGTTGTTGGTAGTGATCTGATGAGGGTAATTATGGTGAAGGTGGAAGTGGTAGTTGTGGGGTTGCTGGTAGTGATCTGATGAGGGTAATGATGGTGAAGGTGGTAGTGGTAGTTGTGGGGATGTTGGTAGTGATCTGATGAGGGTAATGATGGTGAAGGTGGTAGTGGTAGTTGTGGGGTTGTTGGTAGTGATCTGATGAGGGTAATGATGGTAAAGGTGGTAGTGGCAGTTGTGGGGATGTTGGTAGTGATCTGATGAGGGTAATGATGGTGAAGGTGGAAGTGGTAGTTGTGGGGTTGTTGGTAGTGATCTGATGAGGGTAATGGTGGTGAAGGTGGTAGTGGTAGTTGTGGGGTTGTTGGTAGTGATCTGATGAGGGTAATGATGGTGAAGGAGGTAGTGGTAGTTGTGGGGATGTTGGTAGTGATCTGATGAGGGTAATGATGGTGAAGGTGGTAGTGGTAGTTGTGGGGTTGTTGGTAGTGATCTGATGAGGGTAATGATGGTGAAGGTGGTAGTGGCAGTTGTGGGGTTGTTGGTAGTGATCTGATGAGGGTAATGATTGTGAAGGTGGTAGTGGTAGTTGTGGGGTTGTTGGTAGTGATCTGATGAGGGTAATGATGGTGAAGGTGGTAGTGGTAGTTGTGGGGTTGTTGGTAGTGATCTGATGAGGGTAATGATGGTGAAGGTGGTAGTGGTAGTTGTGGGGTTGTTGGTAGTGATCTGATGAGGGTAATGATGGTGAAGGTGGTAGTGGTAGTTGTGGGGTTGCTGGTAGTGATCTGATGAGGGTAATGATGGTGAAGGTGGTAGTGGTAGTTGTGGGGATGTTGGTAGTGATCTGATGAGGGTAATGATGGTGAAGGTGGTAGTGGTAGTTGTGGGGTTGTTGGTAGTGATCTGATGAGGGTAATGATGGTAAAGGTGGTAGTGGCAGTTGTGGGGATGTTGGTAGTGATCTGATGAGGGTAATGATGGTGAAGGTGGAAGTGGTAGTTGTGGGGTTGTTGGTAGTGATCTGATGAGGGTAATGGTGGTGAAGGTGGTAGTGGTAGTTGTGGGGTTGTTGGTAGTGATCTGATGAGGGTAATGATGGTGAAGGAGGTAGTGGTAGTTGTGGGGATGTTGGTAGTGATCTGATGAGGGTAATGATGGTGAAGGTGGTAGTGGTAGTTGTGGGGTTGTTGGTAGTGATCTGATGAGGGTAATGATGGTGAAGGTGGTAGTGGTAGTTGTGGGGTTGTTGGTAGTGATCTGATGAGGGTAATGATGGTGAAGGAGGTAGTGGCAGTTGTGGGGTTGTTGGTAGTGATCTGATGAGGGTAATGATGGTGAAGGTGGAAGTGGTAGTTGTGGGGTTGTTGGTAGTGATCTGATGAGGGTAATGACGGTGAAGGTGGTAGTGGTAGTTGTGGGGTTGTTGGTAGTGATCTGATGAGGGTAATGATGGTGAAGGAGGTAGTGGCAGTTGTGGGGATGTTGGTAGTGATCTGATGAGGGTAATGGTGGTGAAGGTGGTAGTGGTAGTTGTGGGGATGTTGGTAGTGATCTGATGAGGGTAATGATGGTGAAGGTGGAAGTGGTAGTTGTGGGGTTGTTGGTAGTGATCTGATGAGGGTAATGATGGTGAAGGAGGAAGTGGCAGTTGTGGGGTTGTTGGTAGTGATCTGATGAGGGTAATTATGGTGAAGGTGGAAGTGGTAGTTGTGGGGTTGTTGGTAGTGATCTGATGAGGGTAATGATGGTGAAGGTGGAAGTGGTAGTTGTGGGGTTGTTGGTAGTGATCTGATGAGGGTAATGACGGTGAAGGTGGTAGTGGTAGTTGTGGGGTTGTTGGTAGTGATCTGATGAGGGTAATGACGGTGAAGGAGGTAGTGGTAGTTGTGGGGTTGTTGGTAGTGATCTGATGAGGGTAATGACGGTGAAGGAGGTAGTGGCAGTTGTGGGGTTGTTGGTAGTGATCTGATGAGGGTAATGATGGTGAAGGTGGTAGTGGTAGTTGTGGGGTTGTTGGTAGTGATCTGATGAAGGTAATGATGGTGAAGGTGGTAGTGGTAGTTGTGGTGTTGTTGGTAGTGATCTGATGAGGGTAATGATGGTGAAGGTGGTAGTGGTAGTTGTGGGAATGTTGGTAGTGATCTGATGAGGGTAATGATGGTGAAGGTGGAAGTGGTAGTTGTGGGGTTGTTGGTAGTGATCTGATGAGGGTAATGGTGGTGAAGGTGGAAGTGGTAGTTGTGGGGTTGTTGGTAGTGATCTGATGAGGGTAATGATGGTGAAGGTGGAAGTGGTAGTTGTGGGGTTGTTGGTAGTGATCTGATGAGGGTAATGATGGTGAAGGTGGAAGTGGTAGTTGTGGGGATGTTGGTAGTGATCTGATGAGGGTAATGATGGTGAAGGTGGAAGTGGTAGTTGTGGGGTTGCTGGTAGTGATCTGATGAGGGTAATGATGGTGAAGGTGGTAGTGGTAGTTGTGGGGTTGTTGGTAGTGATCTGATGAAGGTAATGATGGTAAAGGTGGAAGTGGTAGTTGTGGGGTTGTTGGTAGTGATCTGATGAGGGTAATGATGGTGAAGGAGGTAGTGGTAGTTGTGGGGTTGTTGGTAGTGATCTGATGAGGGTAATGATGGTGAAGGAGGAAGTGGCAGTTGTGGGGTTGTTGGTAGGGATCTGATGAGGGTAATGGTGGTGAAGGTGGAAGTGGTAGTTGTGGGGTTGTTGGTAGTGATCTGATGAGGGTAATGATGGTAAAGGTGGTAGTGGTAGTTGTGGGGTTGTTGGTAGTGATCTGATGAGGGTAATGGTGGTGAAGGTGGAAGTGGTAGTTGTGGGGTTGTTGGTAGTGATCTGATGAGGGTAATGATGGTAAAGGTGGTAGTGGTAGTTGTGGGGATGTTGGTAGTGATCTGATGAGGGTAATGATGGTGAAGGAGGTAGTGGTAGTTATGGGGTTGTTGGTAGTGATCTGATGAGGGTAATGATGGTGAAGGAGGTAGTGGTAGTTGTGGGGTTGTTGGTAGTGATCTGATGAGGGTAATGATGGTGAAGGAGGAAGTGGCAGTTGTGGGGTTGTTGGTAGTGATCTGATGAGGGTAATGGTGGTGAAGGTGGAAGTGGTAGTTGTGGGGTTGTTGGTAGTGATCTGATGAGGGTAATGATGGTGAAGGTGGAAGTGGCAGTTGTGGGGTTGTTGGTAGTGATCTGATGAGGGTAATGATGGTGAAGGAGGAAGTGGTAGTTGTGGGGATGTTGGTAGTGATCTGATGAGGGTAATGATGGTGAAGGTGGTAGTGGTAGTTGTGGGGTTGCTGGTAGTGATCTGATGAGGGTAATGACGGTGAAGGTGGTAGTGGTAGTTGTGGGGATGTTGGTAGTGATCTGATGAGGGTAATGATGGTGAAGGTGGTAGTGCTAGTTGTGGGGTTGTTGGTAGTGATCTGATGAGGGTAATGGTGGTGAAGGTGGTAGTGGTAGTTGTGGGGTTGTTGGTAGTGATCTGATGAGGGTAATGATGGTGAAGGTGGTAGTGGTAGTTGTGGGGTTGTTGGTGGTGATCTGATGAGGGTAATGGTGGTGAAGGTGGTAGTGGCAGTTGTGGGGTTGTTGGTAGTGATCTGATGAGGGTAATGATGGTGAAGGTGGTAGTGGTAGTTGTGGGGTTGTTGGTAGTGATCTGATGAGGGTAATGGTGGTGAAGGTGGTAGTGGCAGTTGTGGGGTTGCTGGTAGTGATCTGATGAGGGTAATGACGGTGAAGGTGGAAGTGGTAGTTGTGGGGTTGTTGGTAGTGATCTGATGAGGGTAATGATGGTGAAGGTGGAAGTGGTAGTTGTGGGGTTGTTGGTAGTGATCTGATGAGGGTAATGATGGTAAAGGTGGTAGTGGCAGTTGTGGGGATGTTGGTAGTGATCTGATGAGGGTAATGATGGTGAAGGTGGAAGTGGTAGTTGTGGGGTTGTTGGTAGTGATCTGATGAAGGTAATGATGGTGAAGGTGGTAGTGGTAGTTGTGGTGTTGTTGGTAGTGATCTGATGAGGGTAATGATGGTGAAGGTGGTAGTGGTAGTTGTGGTGTTGTTGGTAGTGATCTGATGAAGGTAATGATGGTGGTCACTGAATTGGGGTCATGGCTCTCCAATATTGACACAAAGGTGCGGTATACGTGTATAGGTTCGCCACGGAATTAAACATTATATTATCATGAATATAATTAACTATAATTATACAAAATTAAGGTATAAATGAATGACTGACTGAATGGCTGACTGACTGACTGATAGACTGAATTGATGGATGGATAAATGGGTGGTGGGTGGATGAATGAATGGTGGATGGATGAATAAGATATCAATCAAATATTAATTAGTGCAAATAGTGTTACAAAGTGCTCACACTTTCAAATTGTGACCACTTTCATACCATTGACACGTTGATGGCCTACATGTATAGCTCCAGAGTATATACAGCACATGGCGCGAGCTTACAAGAAACACCCTATATACACGGAAACCTATAGCAATTTGTGGCAGTCGACGAGGATCATAACTTTGGGAGGAAAATTAAATCACCGGAAGCTCCGACCTCTCTAGCCGGGAGCCAGAGACGGTAGTCATCCCCACTCCAATCAGAATCCCTCCCCATCCCCCTACCCCTCCCATTAGTTCCACCTTCTCTCCCTCGATGTTTTGTGTGGATGGCTTTCCTTCTGAGCACTCGCCCTGGAGCGTTGGCCCGATTTGACCACTTTAACGCGGTGCCTGCGCCTACCTACCTCGAGTCAAGTTGTTGATCCACGGATGGCTGGGTGTGCAACCACGCCGCAAGGCATGACGGGTAAAGATGAGGAGGAGGGGGAGGTAAAGAGGAGGCGATAGAGGGAAGTGAGGAGGAGAAGGGGTTGGGTGAAGGGGGTGGGGGAGGAGGGGGAGGGTGGACTCACCCCCTTGCGCCGTGCTGGTGTTCCGACGAGAACCAGACGAGTCCGCTGCCAGACCTACGCAGTGAGTCATTGGTCCCCGGCCCACAGACGAATCCCCAAATCCCCGCTAACATTTTTACATCTACTTGTTGGCCTATGAATAATAGTTTCTAATATTTTCATAAGGACTTGAAAAAAAAATCGATTGTGAATATTCATGGCAGCAATAATACAATTTCTCTTTCTATCTAGAAGAACAATAATGCCCCCGGTTATTATGAGTAAAGTGGTTTCATATTAATTGATTTACATACTCGTCAAGGGGTGAATCATAGGCATAATTACATACAATAGTATTTGGTTGGTTTTTATCTGATTGGATTGGTGGTGTGACACGTGTACTAATCACGGATATGTATGGCGGACCGTGGCGTGATGTGAGGCACGAGAATAGTGTCTAAACGCAGCGGAATGTGTCAGATGTGACGAAGGGTTTTGCGGTGTATCTTCCTTGTTGTGTATCTAAATTAACGAATGAAATTGACGATATCTGTCATTTTTCATAACGGGATCGTGTGTATGATGATATACATGTAGGTACTTGTTTGTAGCGTGTGATGAGTGAGTGTAAACAGAAAGAACCGCATGAGTAACCAGTGGATTGATAGAGTCTGGCTACCACACAGCAATTGTCACGCGTCAACGAGGGATTAGTGTGTAGCAGTGACATAATGCAGGAAGCTGGAGCGTTTTACAGTGGGTTCGTGATACAATTTTACACGGCGAGGTCGCTGTAACCAGGCACGTTAGTTTACCCTGTGTTCCCACAGGACTTAATCTTGCCATTCTTCCGCGCAGCCGCGGTAGTTCGACAAAAAGTCTAGTGGAAACACAGCTGAACTTTGGGGGGGGGGGGGGGTCGGGGCGCCGCGCCACGTTCAGGCAAACTGCGCATTCTGAGGGACTTGTCTACTGGAGGGCGTGTATCTTTTGTATACAAGTTCACGTACAAAATGTTCGCAAATTACTTGGGGAGAAAAATGATTTGGTTTTAAGTGCGTAATGATTACGCCAGCATGAGTAAAGAGAGACCATCTAATATTGCGGGGTTCCCGTTTTACGCTTTCCGCGATACTTTTTCGAAGTTGTTGTCCGCTTTCTATGGGTCGAGACATCAAATCCTCCCGAGAACTGTGCAGAAACACAGAGCTATTATATAGAATCACGCAGCCTGCTTTGTTATCTACCGGGGGTACCGCTTCCTATGCAGGCCAACTTGCCCCAATTTTCATTTCCTGTCACATCTGTTTTTGTGCCCCCCTCCCCTCCGCCGCAGAACTGAGAGGGCGAAAAAAGTCGTTTCTGTAGAAACAAAGTGTTCTTTTCCCGAAACCGAATAACAAGCGTGACGACGACAATGGAGACCTGGTGTGCGCCCTCAACCAAGCTGCCTTTTAACCAAACATTTACTCCACTCTTTTTGGGGACATTGTTTCCCTCGGCCTTTGTTACCAGAACAACCTCTATATTGACGCAAAGCCCATCCAATATTTGTGGAGTTTCCAGTTTGCCCCCATTTCTGTCCTTCATAAACCCCTCCTGTTTTGTTGCTGCTCCCCGTGCACACACAACTGCAAGTTACACACTGCCCTAAAATGGCTATTAACTTTTTCCCCGCCAGCCAAGGTCGTGTTGAGAAGTTTTTATTTTTTAAGGTTGTCAGGCGGTTGAGAGGTTTAGGGGTGTCGGTTTGCACACGGACACCTGGTCGCCTGAGCCTGACCCAAATTCTTAGCCACACATGTTCTGTGTTTACCCTCTACCAAAGGGAAGGAAATTGTGTTTTTCTGCCCTTGTCCTACGGTCTTTCCTTCATACATAGCCAACGTGCACGGAGAACAAAATCTATATCCCCTGCCTTCTTTTTCCGTGTAGCAGGCCATCGCATGAACACAAGGGAACTCTAAGGCAATACTCGCTCCTGGCAACCTTCGATGGCTACTCGCCAGGCCTGAAGTTGACACACGAACACACATACCCATCCTTACCCCTCCTCCCCTAGCCTTCACTCCTACCTTTTTGATATTCATTGAAGGAGGGGAACTTGTTCGGCTCTTTTTACTCCGTAACCGGCATAGCATTCGTTAATTATGTTCAACGCGTTTCATCGACCTCAATGATACGGGCTTCAACGGTGGACTCTACAAGACACGGACAAATGACTCCGATCCTTGCCGGTGATTTTTTGCAAGGCCTTTGTAAAGACAGGTTTTTACCAACACACAAACTTAAGTACGAATACATGTACCAGTATAGCAACACACCTGGTTCTTTTAACATTATATGAGAGAGCTGTTTTCTGGTAACGCCACCAAGGAAACTCATTGAATCGCGAGTTCTTGTAAATGATTCTCTACACACCCACAGGGCAATCTCTGCAGACCAATCTATAGTTGTACTCTTCAGATTCCCTGCGTATGGTCAGGAGTAAATAGCAGCGATTCTCCTCGCTCAAGAAGATGGACGACGTTATTTGCCTGCGCAGCCACGGTTTGAATTACAATTCTTCCAACAGGAGGAAAACAAAGTTAAAGTTAAAAGTCCGTCAACTCTATATCTCCCTTTATTCCTCTCTATATATCCCTCTCTATATCTCCCTTTATCCCTCTCTATATATCCCTCTCTATATCTCCCTTTATTCCTCTCTATATCTCCCCCTCTATATCTCCCTTTCTCCCTCCCCATATCTCCATTATATCTCTCTCTCCCTCTATCTCCCTTTCTCCCTCACTATATCTCCCTGTCTCCCGCTCTATATCTCTCTCTCCCTCTCTATATCTCCCTTTCTCCCTCCCCATATCTCCCTTTCTCCCTCTCTATATCTCCCTCTCGCCCTCTCTATAATTATCTCCCTCTCTTCCTCTCTATATCTCCCTCTCTCCCTCCCCATATATCCCTCTCTCCCGCTCTATATCTCCCTTTCTCCCTCTCTATAATTATCTCCCTCTCTTCCTCTCTATATCACACTCTCTCACTCTCTGTATCTCCCTCTCTCCCTCTCTAAATCTCCCTGTCTCCCTCCCCATATCTCCCTCTCTCCCTCTCTATATCTCCCTCTCTTCCTCTCTTATATACCCCCCTCTATATATATCTCCCTCTCCCCCTCTATATCTCCCTCTCTTCCTGCCTCTGTGTCTGTGTCTCTGTCCACCTCTCAACCTTTGTGCGGTTTGGCGTTTGACATGCACCCGTTCATACGTATACCGCACCTCCCTTCCTGCACCGGCTAGTCTAGAACGCACTGAGCTTTTTTTTTTAAACGCGTTGACATCCCGAGCCACTTAAGCTTGTTTGCTTTCGCTCCTGAAACGGCTTCCTCCGTCGCCTTGGCCGCTCAATGGAGGGCATCCACAAACACCGCAAATCGTTGGCTATTTGTGTACCATTTCTTTTTATCGCACCTCCCCTCCCGATAATTGTGTGCATAGAAGTCCTCATTCATTTGTCGTTATCCACATCCGACATGCAGAGCCCACTATCGCCCACAAAGGAGAAACTCTCGCCCGTCATTTGTATACGGGAGTCAACAGAGGTAAACTTGCTCAGATAACAGGCAACCCCAACTCCATTAATAGCCAAGGCATCACGCCACTTTCATTCCAGGATTATTATTATGATTATCATTATTTTTGTTATCTTTTTTTCTTGTCAGAAGTTTACACTCTATTGTTATAGCCAGCGGCGGGCGGACATTGGCAACGCTATTTAATTTGTAGTTTGGGGGTACGGTTGGGACTTACGGTTGGATTTGAGCAAGACCCCCCCCCCACCCGCAAAAGGGAAGGGGGTAGAGGAAGGGTTCTCCTGCACAGCACAAGGAGGTAAGCGGATACGGAGGGACACGGGTCCGCCACGGTCTGATCCATTGTCCCGCCAGAGCAATGTGAAGAAGGGGATATCCCTCCCCCTCGCTGTCCGTACAAAACTGTCTCAATTTTAAACCAAGCAATTTTCTTCTTGGGGGACAAAGAAAACAACAACTTTTCCGATTCCCCTTCTCCACCGCTCTCCTTGTGCCCCAGGACCTGGCCATTCACCAAGCGTGTCTTCAATATTAAATCGATGTTTCCTTCGTGTTTGCCGTTGACCGTAAATGCAGTCATTTTTGGGGCAAAGGACGTGAATAAATACCGCAGCCTACAATGAGCTGCTGAAGCGTACGCCAGCTAGAGCTTTTCTAGCAGAACCATAAAGGCAGTATACATATTATCTTTTTACAAATGCCCCCCTTTTTTGCCAGATAAGGCAAAAAGCTAAAAGAAGAAGACGACGAAGAAGAAGAAGACGACGAAGAAGAAGAAGACAAAGAAGAAGAAGAAGACAAAGAAGAAGAAGAAGAAGAAGAAGAAGAAGACTTTTTGACTTTTCAACATAGACACTTTAATTCAGTTCCAGTGAAAAGCTATGTACAACAATAGGAATATATGTATATACAATATTTACAATACATAACATGCAATTACCAAAAAAAAATTAAGTCATCATTTAAAACAAGAAATAACATCGGAAGGGCATTCAAGGATCCAACCATAAACAGAGGCATTCGCCATGTCTCGCTAACACGAGCAGCTGTTCATGGAAAAGATCCCAGAGCAGTTCTAATTTTCTCAAGTTTCAAGTCCACAATTTGCTGGGAAAAAATCCTTGCTTTTTTCGATGAGGAGGTTACTATTCCATTTACAGAATAGAAGACATTAATTTCAAGACTTTTTTTTATCAGAGCAGTATTTACACCATTTTATAAAAAGAGTCATGATTCATTCCATATATATATACATGAAATTAATACATTAAGTGGAAAACAAGGTATCTCACCACAATCAGAGGCATTCCGCCATGTCTCGCTAACGCGAGCAGCTGTTTGTGGTGAGAATATCAGGGAAGAGCAGAATAAATATTCACAAGAGAAATTCAATTTTATATACGATATAGAAACATTCATTTTCAAAAGCAACAACTATAACAATGTAAATAGAGTTCAGCAGTCACATAAAATGTGTTTAATGGAAAAGCGACTCACATTAACCATGTCAATTTTTTATTTCCGTACGTTAGTAGAGTATTGTTTATTGCCCACTTGTTTAAGAATAACGGGATAGAGTTATGGAAATGGAATTCCAGAAGAAGTCTATTTTTTATCCTGCGTGAGAAGAGGGTCATAATCATTACAGGTACGGTAGAGGTTATCGATTGTATATTTTAGGCCAACTATTAAGAAAATTGCCAGGCGGACGGAATCTTTGTTTCGAGATCGAGCATGTGGAACAAGTGACCAGTAAACATCCAAGTCGACGATTAGTAGAGGAAACAGGCGACGAAGAAGCGTGTGCAGGAGGTTTAGAGCAGGCTGGATTCCGCTACAGGTAACAAAAAGGTGTGTGACTGTTCCCCTCTCTCCACATCAAAGACAGTTGGAGGGGATGATGTTGTTGAGATGGTGAAGTACTGGAAGAGAGGGCAAGACGTTATGAAGCAGTTTAAACTGAACGTCCCCTTTTGTTTGCTGGAAGTTCGTGTATGTTCATCCACGGAATCTTGAAGCACTATGGGAAGAAGCCTTTATTGTGCAACGAGGTGACGATCGGTGAAGCTAAAAGGTTGATGTTGGTGTTGATTAGCCAGTAAAGAGCTCTTGAGGGAACAAGAAGAGCATCTGTGTCAGTATTAAGCAGTACGTGGCCAGGAGTCGGAGGGTGGTAGGGAATGTCACCATCAAGTTGACGGAGAAGTCCTTTGTGGTTGAAGAGAGCAGGGAAGGTAGAGGCCAAAGCACGGTGGAGACGAGTGATGTCCTGCTGCAGAAGTCGAGTTGAGGGAGGGCGCGCACTCCCAAGGGAGGCGCCGAAGTCGTTCAAGGAGCGCCACGTTCCACTGTGAAGAAGAAAAAGAAGAAGAAGATAAAGAAGAAGAAGAAGAAGAAGAAGAAGAAGAAGAAGAAGAAGACGTGTATTAAACGGATCCCCTTAGCAAGAAATCCGTGTGTTTTCTTGATGTTTTATTATTTCAATTTTGGTTTGCCTATAACAAACCCTCATAATTGAGAGATGTTTTGATGGGCAACGATCTGGGGAATACCACGGTGGTGTGCGATATTATGACGGACAACACGTCCAGCCATTAGGTGTTTGAACGAGTTGGGGGCCAATTTGTCCTGGATAGCAGTTAAAGCCCCTACACAACATTGGACGAGGGCAAAGAGTAGCATCCATACGTTGTCTGATCCAACATATGCCTGAAATAGCACACCTGTGAAAATTCCAGCTCAATCCGCCAACCGAGTCTCGAGAAAATCGTGAAAACCGCTTCATTTGTTTCGCAAAAATGCAGCATTCAACGCCGTACTGTTCCGAAAACTAGTTTAGATCTCGGTGAGACGTAAATTATTTCTTTTACTCATTTCTCCCAAAATACAACATTTTAGGCAGAAATATTTCAGTGAGAGGTTTCTACTATAATCATCTTCAAACTGTATAAGTCTTACCAATGTTGTGTAGGGTAGGCACGCGTGTATACAGTAAACGCAGCGAACGTATCCCGTTTTCAAGTTGGGAATGTCGATGGATGGGAGTGAGGGTTTTCTTTTTTCATATACAGTGACATGAGCATCCCCTACACTTTTCCTGCCGATTCCTCTACACATCCACCCTTAGAATCATGCAATGCTGGTTGAGGGGAGGATGGCAGATTGGTGTTCCCGAGGGCGAGACCAGGTCGTGGTGATCTTTAATGTACGACGCGTATAGACCGCCAGCACTGCCGAACCTTCCTTCCCACCCTGCCTGCCTGCTTGCCTGCCTGCCTGCCTGCCTGCCTGCCTGCTTGCTTGTCTGCTTGTCTGCCTGCCTCCCCCAACTAGGTCAGGCTTGTACGGCCTCTCAGCCCGTATCAGTGGTGCGTGCAAGTCCGGCCTCAGTGCACCACCTTTTGGGATTAGAATCACCGGAAAATGGTTGCGATCTTCGGGCTGGCTTGATGGCCCACTTCCTGCAAGGGAATGCTCTCTCTCAATTTTTCTCTCTCAATCTCACACTCTCTTTTTTCAAGGGAGACCTTTCTAATTGCCACAGAGAGTTTATTTCTTAAGCTACAGGGACGGTCTTCCCATGGGGGAGTAGCGGGAGGAAGAGACAACGACAGACATAGAAATGAGCAGAGTTCGTCGGGGAGGAAAGTGGTCTTCCCCTACCCATATCATTTCTCTTCCCCCACCCCTAACGCCGACTCTTGTTTATCTATGACAGTGGGAAGAGAGAGCAGGATGTGGAGAGGAGTGGGCGTGGAGGGAAGGGTGGGTCACGAATCGCTTTCTGAGGCTACGGTCAACCAGGAATTGATTCGCCATTATTGCAAAAATCTGCCTGGGAGACGGTGAAACTTTGTAAATCTATCTCTGCCAAGGGGAGGGGAAGGAGGGGTATCTGAGATCGAAAGCATGTATGCTGGGTGCATTCTCATGCGAAATAAAAAAAAATTCACTTCTTCCTTACTTGCATTTCAACTTCTTCTGTTCTGCCTTACTCTTGATTTCTTCTTCTCTTTTTCTCGGTAGGGAGTTGTGCGGCACGGTGCTTTAATACCCTAAGGTGAGCATTTACTGCGCAGCACAACCCCATGGGGCCTTGGCAAAGCGACTTGGGCCACGGCTATTAGTATGCGCGGCCACTCGCCCCGCACAGCGCTCTCTCCGTGAAGTAAAGTTGAAAGGAAGTTCGATCCGTACGGTGTGGAGATAGAGACAGACAGAAAAGACAAGCAAGAAGGAGCGTGGAAGGAGAAGAGGGAATAAAAAAAGGAGTAGAGTGGAGCGAGGGATGGAAGACAGCTTAGGAGGAAGAGAAGAGAGGGCAAAAAATCCGGTAACGATCGAATCGAGTTGGATTCCATGTTTGTCATTCTTAAACCTTTCGCCACCCCCTAAAAAAATGCCGAGGCCTTGTCTGACAAGACGGTGACTCCGTAATGGGCCTGCCGTGTAAGAGCAGATATCAGGTCCTTAGCCGGAAACTGACAAAATGTGTCCATGTTGTTTTTGGCGCCATTTCCCCCGTAGACGCTACTCCATTATCGCCTGCCCGTAATTGATGTTGCCAAGAAAAATAATTCATGGAATTTACGCGCCGTGTGCCTTGCAAACCAAACCGATAATTTTAGTCAAATCTGACCTATGCCACATAATTATCTTGTGCTCGTTATTTAATTTCGCTTTTTGATATTTGCCTTGTGGATGGTTTGCGGTGACACAATGTAATAACATGTCCTTTGAGTCGGAGTGTGGCTCTTAAAAGAATCGGTAACTCAACGTTTCGGGCAGTGGTACTTCCACTTGGTACTTCCGCTATGCAAACCTTCAAATCTTATCTGATAGGCTACTTGCCTTTTGATGTGAAAGATCGGGGAGAGGTTGGGTTGCTGCAAGGTAAATCCAGTGATGTTTGAATTTGATCGAATATTAGGCTAGAATGACTATGGAGGGATATAGATGGAGGATTACTGGCTCGCTACTTGTATCGGAGATGAGAAGAAAAAAAACAGATAAAAGTACACGGGCATGAGTCACGGTTTGTCTGTTGCCAGCCTCTCTTTCTCTTCTCTCATCCTTGTTTTCTATTGGTCTGGTCCTATGCCGTCCATCTGCACTTTGCCCGGGCCGCCCGCTCTGTACTCGCAGAGCCCCGGTGCGAAAACACTCCACGGCGCCGCACTCTTCTCGTCCGCGAGGAAAATCAAATTTTGAAATTGTTTCTCCACTTACTACTTGAGTCGGCGCCTAGCAAAACAATCCAGGGCCCGCCCGGGCCAAGAAAGAATCCCCGGCTATTGAGAAGACTTCCCCTTCACTCTATCTCTCCATCCTTACTTTTCCACTCTCTCTCTCACTGCAGCCCCCGCGTGTTCGTGTTGATTCTGACGAAGGTTCTATCCACCGAGCGCGGCTAGGAGAGGAAGAGGGAGCGCTGAAGACTGAGAGAGCGGCCGGTTGGGACCGTGCTGGCCGGGTGAACGCCCGCAAGAGTGACTCGCAAAGCAGACCCTCACCCCCCGAGCTCGGCCTCTCGTCCCGGACCCTCGAGTGGGACCCGTTCCTGAGACGAAATCATACAATCTGATGCCCCCTTTTGTCGGATTTTATGGATTTAGTATGGATTCGCTTTTGTAGCTAATAGGAGGAGTGCGTTCAAGGACGTGGCGTCTTTTCTAGAGGAGCAGGAAAAAGAAGAAAGGCTAAAAACCTTTATACAATGGAGGGGGAATAAGTATCGTTGGTAATCGTTCACGATTGAGCCTCATCATGATGTGAGCCCGGTGTATTTATTCAATGACTAGCTCGAAGTGATCCAGACAGAATGCACAGTGGACTGTATGGCCATTGCACGACACCAGTCCTTTATCCGTTGCCAATCCCGTTACCGTGCTTCTTCGTGCCGTTACAATGAGTTAAGTGCTCATGCATAAAAAATAGCATTTTTCTTAAAAGGATGGGAAGGATGATGTGATCTCTGCGTGTATGCGATTGGAAAACAAATTATGTTGCTTTATTCAATATCAGGAAAGCTTTTGAATATGCAACTAGACTGTATGATTATACATTTAGACATACTTTATCGAGCAAAACAACTAACGTCACGACCAACCATCAGCTTAAAGGTATTTTTCTGCCTTTGAGAAAGGTCCAGCTAGGATCGAAACGTCAGGCCCTCCTAATGTTTGGATTTTTTTTTTTCCAAAATGTCGTCTTTGTCGCACCGGTGTCTGTGAAACATTTATTATTACATCACGAGGCAAGCACGAAGAGGGGTGCGTTGGTCATGTGATCCATGGTCTCGAAAGGGGTTATAGCGCCACCTAGTGTCAGAGGGCCCCATCCCCCCCAAAAAACCCAAACAAACAAATTAACAACCAAACAACCCGAAACCCACTCCTAAACATAACAAAGCACATCTGCCAAATTCCCCAAATTTCTACTGCGTCACACGTTCTCAGTGAAGCCTTCATTCTCCATGGCGTTGTTTCTGCTCGGTTCTTTCTATGCATGAGTTTCGACAAAAAATACATCAACCTGTTTTCCTATATATAAACCAGTATTTTCTCTAAACGAAATACGAGACTATTAATCTTCGGAAATAGCATATTACCCGTAAAATTTCTAAGATCTAAGCAAATGTTGTTTGGTAGAAGGGATATTTGTAGCGTGCTGCACATAAAGACGAGGCGTTGATATAGGTATAATACACGGACGGATGACACGCCAACAATAAAACAACCATTTAGACCGTACACAACACCCTATACAGTTGTCTGTCTCATATCACGCACGTTTCCCCATTCGGAACTATTTGATCCTGCCATTGTACCCAAAAAGAAATTTGTTTTCACAGCTGAAAATTGATTCGAAAAGCCGGTAAGAGGACAAATGGAACGGTAGCCCTGATCCTGTCGGTTTTGTCAACACGAAAATAAAACAGTTCGCCCCTGTCTATATTCATGGCCCACTAGTAATATCTAGGTTATGTCATCACGGCCGCCCGGGAGAATGAGAAGAAGAAAAAGGAGAAGAAAAAGCCCATGCACGACAGATCAATCAGAGTAAATTGCTATTTAGTCATCGAACTGGGCCAAACAGAACGCGCATCGAGTGCGTTTGTGTATATACAAATCCTCGCACTTAACAAAATGTGCTTCTTCTTTTTTTCTTTATAGACGGGGTTTGAAGGAGGGAGGCAGTGGCGAGGGAAAAACGCGAGGTATTCGGGCCAACGCAGGAAGGGCCGGGAGTCGCAAATTCTTTCCTGTTGCACTCGTGACCAAAGCTTTGCTCAGCTGCTGGACCTTGGTGATTTGTCAATGTGCTTGCCGTATGATTAGAGGGTTGTGTGGCAAGAAAACAAGTATTTACACGTTAGTGGAAAGAAACGGGAAAAAACGGGCATTGTTTTGGTGTAAGAGTTCAACTCACACCTCGACTGCTTTTCAGACTACCCGATGTTGGTTATATCTGTGCTTAATTGATTGACTAAGATACAGAAATGTTGCGAACTGCTGACAGACTTTAATGACCACAATGTAAATCTGAAAAGGTGTCGAGGCCCTAACGTGTCGATCCTAGCAGGATATTTCTCAAAGTTTCTGCCCTTGAAAAATGTCCCGCTGATGGAATGGAAACGTCAGACCCTGTACATTGTTTAGATTCGATTAGGATTGGGAGTTGATTTGATAATGGCTTGGCGAGGGTTGAGTGAGAATGTACGCGATTCACAAAGGGTTCTTCGTCCCCCAATTCTCTGCGAAACAAAAAGAGCGGTCATCTTGCTTGGATATCGATTTCTGGGTTCTGGCATGAGAGCGTTGGTTGAGATGACCGTGGTGTGGATGACTAGGCGTCTCATTGCCTCAATTAGGGGTGGGCTGAGGTACCGTCTGCTGACAGCACCAATCTGTTCCCTTCTCCCCGTTTGTTTAAGAGGCGGGGAAAACGATAGCTCTAGTTACCTCGGACGCGTCTGAAGGAGATGCACAGGGTGATACTTCATATAGGCGCTGCTTCTGGGGTGGGGATGGGCGCTGCGTGAGATGTTTGTGACGACTCCACCTACACATCAGGGCCGACATAAGATCATAAGATTCGGGCTTGGCCATCCCACTTGTTAATAGGCTATACTGGTTGGCTTTTCGTTTACAATGTGCGCGTTTCTTTCTCGTTCAAAACACAATGCATGCAGTCTAACTGTACCCATAAAGCCTGTGTTTCGAGGAATTTCTCTTGAATACGGATGTTAGAAATATTGTGAATTCCTATGCAAATCTTAAAATCTCCTATAGGTGCACACCTGAACGACACCAATGGGCTTCGTCCCATGAGCTCTCTCTCTCTCCCTCTGTCCGTTTACCCCTCTCCACCTCACTCCCCACTCTCTCCACCTCACTCCCCACCTCTCTCCACCTCACTCCCCACTCTCTCCACCTCACTCCCCACCTCTCTCCACCTCACTCCCCACTCTCTCCACCTCACTCCCCACTCTCTCCACCTCACTCCCCACCTCTCTCCACCTCACTCCCCACCTCTCTCCACCTCACTCCCCACCTCTCTCCACCTCACTCCCCACTCTCTCCACCTCACTCCCCACTCTCTCCTCCTCACTCCCCACCTCTCTCCACCTCACTCCCCACCTCTCTCCACCTCACTCCCCACTCTCTCCACCTCACTCCCCACTCTCTCCACCTCACCCCCACTCTCTCCACCTCACTCCCCACCTCTCTCCACCTCACTCCCCACTCTCTCCACCTCACTCCCCACCTCTCTCCACCTCACTCCCCACTCTCTCCTCCTCACTCCCCACCTCTCTCCACCTCACTCCCCACCTCTCTCCACCTCACTCCCCACTCTCTCCACCTCACTCCCCACTCTCTCCACCTCACCCCCACTCTCTCCACCTCACTCCCCACCTCTCTCCACCTCACTCCCCACCTCTCTCCACCTCACTCCCACTCTCCCCACCTCACTCCCCACCTCTCTCCACCTCACCCCCACTCTCTCCACCTCACTCCCCACTCTCTCCACCTCACTCCCCACTCTCTCCTCCTCACTCCCCACCTCTCTCCACCCCACTCCCCACCTCTCTCCACCTCACTCCCCACTCTCTCCACCTCACTCCCCACTCTCTCCACCTCACCCCCACTCTCTCCACCTCACTCCCCACCTCTCTCCACCTCACTCCCCACTCTCTCCACCTCACTCCCCACCTCTCTCCACCTCACTCCCCACCTCTCTCCACCTCACTCCCCACCTCTCTCCACCTCACTCCCCACTCTCTCCTCCTCACTCCCCACCTCTCTCCACCTCACTCCCCACCTCTCTCCACCTCACTCCCCACTCTCTCCACCTCACTCCCCACTCTCTCCACCTCACCCCCACTCTCTCCACCTCACTCCCCACCTCTCTCCACCTCACTCCCCACTCTCTCCACCTCACTCCCCACCTCTCTCCACCTCACTCCCCACTCTCTCCTCCTCACTCCCCACCTCTCTCCACCTCACTCCCCACCTCTCTCCACCTCACTCCCCACTCTCTCCACCTCACTCCCCACTCTCTACACCTCACCCCACTCTCTCCACCTCACTCCCCACCTCTCTCCACCTCACTCCCCACCTCTCTCCACCTCACTCCCACTCTCTCCACCTCACTCCCCACCTCTCTCCACCTCACCCCCACTCTCTCCACCTCACTCCCCACTCTCTCCACCTCACTCCCCACTCTCTCCTCCTCACTCCCCACCTCTCTCCACCTCACTCCCCACCTCTCTCCACCTCACTCCCCACTCTCTCCACCTCACTCCCCACTCTCTCCACCTCACCCCCACTCTCTCCACCTCACTCCCCACCTCTCTCCACCTCACTCCCCACTCTCTCCACCTCACTCCCCACCTCTCTCCACCTCACTCCCCACTCTCTCCACCTCACTCCCCACTCTCTCCACCTCACTCCCCACCTCTCTCCACCTCACTCCCCACCTCTCTCTTTCTCTCTGCACCCCCTCTCTCTGTTCCCATTCAATCAGTTTATTCCTGAAAATACAGGACTGCAATGTCACCATATTTCCGTTCGTAACCGAGGACTTCTTTCGGCTGATGTAACTGGACAGTTATAGAAGTACACTCTCTGTTTATCTCCTTAATTAAAAATATATTAATAATATATAATAATATATTGTCAACGTCCAAAGATGTGTGAAAAAAGTACGCGCATATGCGAGACATTGCCCCCCCTTTTTCGAGCCGTTCCAAGCTACACCCTTTCCCGTATTCAGATATAAACCAATCGTATTATTTACTTTTTTCGTCAACTCAAATTCCATATTTGAAAACTTCTTAGGATTTGCACTGACCCCCCGTTTTCTATGATAAATAAAAATACCCGTCTCTCCCCTCCATTCCTCTGCCCTTCCCTCTACATCACTCTCTTCCCCCTCTCTCTCTCCCTCCCTCTCCTTCCCCTCTCTCCCTGTCCTCCCTTCTCTCTCTCCCCTCTATCTCTCCCTCCCTCCCTCCATCTCTCCCCTCTCTCTCCCTTCATCCCCTCGCCCTTCTCCCCCTCTCTCCCTTTCTCTCCCCCCTCCCTCTCCCTCCCCTCTATCCTCCTATCTCCTCTCTCTCCTCCCTCCTCCTCCTCCTCTCTCTCCTCCTCCTCCTCCTCTTCCTCCTCCTCTGCCCCTCCTCTGCCCCTCCTCTGCCCCTCCTCTGCCCCTCCTCTGCCCCTCCTCTGCCCCTCCTCCTCCTCCTCCTCCTCCTCCTCCTCCCCTCCCCTCCTATTCCTCTCTCTCCTCCTCCTCTTCCTCCCCTCCTCCTCTTCCCCTCATCCTCCCCTTCTCCTCCTCCCCTCCTCCTCCTCCCCTCCTCCTCCTCCTCCTCCTCTTCCCCTCCTCCTCCCCCTCCTACTCCTCCTCTTCCTCCTCCCCCTCCTCCTCCTCCTCCTCCTCCTCCTCCTCCTCCTCCTCCTCCTCCTCCTCCTCCTCCTCCTCCTCCTCCTCCTCCTCCTCCTCCTCCTCCTCCTCATCCACCACCACCACCACTCCTCCTACCCTTCTTCTCCGGACCCGGCGGCGGGCGCATTTTGGCAAGGCATCCGAGCCCCGATCGGCCGACTGGCCAGGTCGGACCGGGCTGGGACGGGATGGGCAGGGCCAGGCTAATATTGGGTTACCCAGCCCAGCCCTTGAGAGCTGTCGATAGGCGGCTATCAGCTGCCGAGTTGCAAACCTTCAGTTTGCAGGAGCCCCCATCTCGTCCATGGATAGGCACCACAAGTGTTCGCAGCTGCTCCCTCCCTCTACAACCGCTATAAATGCCCGCGCAATGATAGGGGATTCCGGCCTCGCTCTACCCTTCCGACGATCGAACGGCAGGAGTTCTTCGAGAGAAGAGAAGGGGCGCTGAGGAAAGAGGAAGAGAAAAAGAAAGACAAGAGTATAAGCCTCGATTGCAATGAAGCAAACCACACGCAGCCGCTTTATTGCTTCAACGTTGCCGGAGACACTTCGGGTATTGACTGAAAAACCTCAGCGAGACAGTTCGATTTCCA
>OX465113.1:8144769-8209769 GCA_949987565.1 Luidia sarsii
CCACGGTCTGTGTGCACACACAGCTTATGTTCGAAATGCAAAGCTTTGCTGCGTGGTCCCCCTCGCTCCAACCTGCACCACCCGCTCGTCCGCTTATTGAAGTTAATGTTTTGCAGTCGTTGGCAAAGTTTCATTTGTGAAGGTTCGATGGCAATTTTTTTCAGGAGAGGAGGAGGGGGGGGGGGGTGTTTTGCATCTCAATTGAACTCTCTTCTTCACCCACCACATACCCCGAGGGCCTTGTTTTGAAGCAGTGAGAGTTATAACGTTTCTGGGCTGATTGTAATTGCATTTTTGTTAGGATTATGGATTGAAAGAAAAGAGCAGTTTAAAAATGATTTTGTATTGAGCGTGCGGTCCGCTGCAAGGCTGGTCGTGTTTTACAAGACTGGTTATGTATGTACGTTTGTCTGTCTGTCTGTCTGTCTGTCTGTCTTTGCTTTACCTCTCTGTGTCTGTCTCTGTCCGTCTTTCTTATTTCGATCGAGACAATTTAGCAGAACAGACGTGCCAAAAACCGCGGTCAAAATACGCCGACTACATCGTTGTCTTCAACCACAAAACTGTGGAAAGCTAAACAAATAGACGGCCGGACACACCTGATGCTCAGTGTGTTCTTGAGAGTTGTTTTTACTGGGCCGAAGGAAGCGGGAGTGCTCAGGATAAACTGCCAGGGGGATGGGTGCGCCGTGGTAGTCTTGACTGGCCAGCCGTCCGTTCTAGACAGAGTATACTAAGATATCTGTGTGCCACCTTGGTAGACAGAGGACGGACTAGGGAGGAGGGGGAAAAGAAGACCATTTTGAAAAAGACAAGAAGAAGAATATATATGGAAGAAGAAGAATAATATATTTTTAAGAAGAAGAGTGTTTAGCCTAGCGTCTTCACCATTATTATGTTCACTGTGTTCGTTCAGAACAAAATATCTATTTCAAAATGTATTGCCGTTACTTTTAAAAATGAATTTCAAATAGACCTTTGAAACAGAAGTCAGTTCGTGAATCAATTAAATTTGACGACGAAAATACCCTTAGCTAAATCTCAAAGATGGCGTAGGTGTAGCGCGCCCCCATTCGGCCAATTTTAAAACACGATTTTTCACAACTCAACGTGACCCAGAACATGTATACTTATATACTGCATTGGATTTCACTGGTTTTGTGCATTGTATCTTCTGCGCTGACCTTGATGCTATCAGGTACGCTGCTTGCTGTCACCTTAGCATATAGCCAAGATATGGGCGACCCTGCCCCGAAGTATCCAACCGGCCACCTTGTCTTATACGACCCCATCACAGCCACCAAAAGCAACCCCGGGGACACTGCCAATGTACTGACGACAGTCCGGGGACGACCTTTGAGATGGAAGAGATCGACGAACTCTCCGACTTGAATTGCTCCTGGTACTAATTGAGTCATCGAAAGAAAGAGGACTTGAATATGCATGGACGATATTGTACCTGGCATGACGCTTGTTTGTATTCGGCTTTAGTAATTCGTCTACCAGTGTCATTATCAGCTCGTCGACGGGACAGAGTGAGGGAAAACTCTTTCGGGGCTGGGATGGTGGTGACATTTCCCCATCGTCCTAAAATTCACGGAGGATGGCTTGAGTTTCCTGCGGGCTCGTGGAGACCCTTAAATGACTTGGTAGAAACGAGGCGCTCAGTTACAGCGCCCTGAGCGAGACGTGCAGTATGGACTACCTTGTGGCGTGAAGGATGGGAAGGAAGGGAAGGAGAAGGGAGGGGAAGGGAAGGAGAAGGGAAGGGAAGGGAAGGGAATGGAAGGGAAAGGAAGGGAAGGGAAGGGAAGGGAAGGAAAGGGAAGGGAAGGGAAGGGAAGGAGAAGGGAAGGGAAGGGAAGGGAAGGGAAGGGAAGGGAAGGGAAGAGAAGGGAAGGGAAGGGAAGGGAAGGGAAGGGAAGGGAAGGGAAGGGAAGGGAAGGGAAGGGAAGGGAAGGGAAGGAGAAGGGAAGGGAAGGGAATGAAAGGGAAGGGGAGGGAAGGCAAGGGAAGGGAAGGCAAGGGAGGGCAAGGCAAGACAAGGGAAGGCAAGGCAAGGGAAGGGAAGGGAAGGGAAGGCAAGGCAAGGCAAGGCAAGGGAAGGCAAGGCAAGGCAAGGCAAGGCAAGGCAAGGCAAGGCAAGGCAAGGCAAGGCAAGGCAAGGCAAGGCAAGGCAAGGCAAGGCAAGGCAAGGCAAGGGAACGCAAGCAGTATACTTTTCGTTTTTGAATTCAAGCCAGCGTGGGACCATGAAACACCAGAGTTGGAGTCGGACTTTAGACCACTGGATTCACAGTCCTAACGCCACAGGGGAGACGACGAACCATGACGTTCACACTGCTGTTGTTTTCCTTTGATGCCCCGGGGCCAATTCATTTGTAATTTTGTTCACGTCTCTTGACTGGCTAATCAGGGTGAGTCAGTATCAGATTTTGGGAGGTGGACAAGGAAAAAGGCGGGAAAACTCCGCGGGTTGATTAGAAAATCGTTAACAGGAATCGGCCACTCCGATTACAGCTTGCCGCTTCCGCATTGGGGGAAATATGCTGTGCTCCAAGTTGAGGTATAGAGTGAGGGGTGAGGTTCCTGGGGCCAGTGGACACACGATATTGGTGCATAATACGGGCAAGAGGTGGCCAGGGGAGCCATGAACAAATCCTAAATGTGTCGACCACGTGACTCGTGGCAGGGCAGATATGAATTATTCATGCGCACGTCGGGACCCAAGAGCGAGAGGGGAGTGTATTGGCTTCTGGGAAGCCCCGACCTCCCGACTATTGCAAATCAAGCGACTGGTGTTGAATGTTAATGGTGGAACAAAAGGTTGCAATGACCTTTATAGGGGCCGGTCACCAATCTAAGAATAATTCACGACGACGGGTTTGGACGCGTTTCCGTGCGGACACGTGAGTGGACTCCAGGACTCTTGTGCTTTGTCCGTTGTCTTGTCCTTGTCTTTGTGCAAGGTTGCATTACCCGAATCGTCCGTTTGTTTGGAGGCTCCTTGGTGTGTTTGTTTGTGTCGTAGATCTAAAATAGCAATGGCCTTGAAAAACGTTATATTGTTTGTCCACGGCTTTGGGAGAATGGTTTTCTCTTTGTTTCTTTCTCTATTTACTTATATCTATGGTTTGGGCATCACAATAGTTAAATATTTGAATTTTGGATTTTGAATACAATGTTTGGTAAGCATTGAAGAGAAATTTCTAGGTCATAATATTCTACCAAAAAATCCTCTATTTCCTGTAAAAAATAGCAAAAATAACGGGAATTAATTCCAAGCCACTTGTTGTCTGTCAGAATGTTGTCGTCCAAATAAAGAATGGTACAAAAATAACGAATGGATTTAGAGTTACTTAAGTCATTTTCTGGGGACAAATATAATTAATTTCGTTAACACGGGATGTCGATTAATAACTGGATTGATTCGAATATATCAATATGATGCACGTTTGAAAATGGTCTCCGTCTAAGTTTTTTTTATTTTGCAAGGTGCTTGTAAAACTGAACGCTGAAACAAACCAGATAGCGTCCATGAACAAGCTCAGCTCGAAATAATTGAATCCACAAGTTTCCATGGGTGGCTGACTGGTACGTGCAAATTGGCCCAAATAAATATGCTCCCTTTTATGAAAAAAACTCGGCATCGTCGTCTCTTGCCGATATCTTGATCTCTTTATTTACACCCAGTGGAGAAAAGATTGCCCCTCTGCAAAATTGCGAGTGTTGCTACGAATGATGTCCGCCGCTCCATCCCCTTCCCCTCCTTGGCAAAGTGCAATAATACGCGCGGCGAACCCCACGCCAAACTAACAATGAATATCACCGCTGACTTGCAAGTCGGCGGGACCCCCGAGGCCCTGAGGAGTTTAGACGGGGGAGGAGAGGGCTGAACGAGGGAGAGGAAGAAGGTGAAGAGATCTACGGGACAGCGGCAGCACAGCGCCCCATCTCGTCTTCCCACCGTCCATCCATGCGGAACACGTTTCAACAATGCGGATGATATTTTAATAAACAAAGATCATGATTTGTTAATAATCGTGGGTCGGGTCGGCTGTCTCGAGCGGGGAAGCCAGGCAAACAGTAATCCGTCCAATTTGCTGATGAGCCGTACACTTGAGAGAGCGAGAGCAGAAAAATTGAAAAGAAAAAAAAATATCCCGAAATAACGACAGCATGAAATAAAAAAGTGCACCGGGACGGGGTTAGGACGCCGGTATAACCTTTGCCAAGACAGTCTCTGCCGATTACCCTGGGCAAAAAAGTAGTTGGGTTCACAAAGTTCCATAGATTTATATATGTCCGTCTGTACAAAACTCCAAAGCAACCTATCTGGACATATATATCGGTCGGTGAACTAAAGTAGGCGTCCGAATAAATGGGTTGACCACTGAAGCCGCCTTACTGTATAACTGTTCAGGGAAAACGAGACAGATGAAAAGACATTCCCTCTAGATTTCAATATGAACAATCGCTGACTGCCTCTGTTCTCATTTCCCGACCAAACAATCACCCATGCAACCGACCGACCATGACACTTTCACTACTACATCTATTTGACCAATTTGGGGGTAAATTCCCCTCAATACTCGACAGTTGTAACTGAAATGCAATTGGCTACATTTTAGCAAATAGTTTACAGGGGAGAATTTGAACTATCGTTTGAAGGCAAAGTTTGACCAACCAATATCATTAGGGCAATGTGTGTTGTGCGCGGTTCGCAGTCCTACCGGGGCTAGTGAATATTGGACGGTATACACATCTGGCCCGCTCACCTCGCAACTAGTATGTGCCGTTGAACAGACCGACATGTAGAAGCTCATAGCGCAGCGTGTCGGCTGGTTCAAACAGAAAAGCCAACTGAACACGGCCGAACATTTCGAGATTGAATAAATATATATATCAATAAAGAGGGAGAGAAATGCAATGGACTTCTGTGTTAATGCTGATGGTTGCATAGGGTTGACAAATAAAACCCAAGGCGGTTTTCTTTGTCATGAGCGCGCTGATTAGTAATGACCGTGGCGGGTTTTTTTTTCGGTAGAGCGAGAGAAAGAAGCCGAGAGAGGGAGAGAGAGAGAGCTCCCGCCGCTGCGAGCTGTAGTACCGTGAAGATAGTGTCTTTCGCTGCCCGGCAATCGACTGCACGGCCTCCCCCGAGTCTCGCCCGTCTCTCGGTGTGCCTTGCTCTCGTCAAGGAGGGGCGGCAGGCACGACTTATCGGAACAAATTGAATTAAAAGCGCCCTAATGGGGTTTTTATCAACCCTTGTGTCACGAGGTGGGTTGGGGTTTGTTTTGTTTGGATTTTTTTGTACCATGCGGGATTCGCGGCATGGGGCGGCAATTGACGGCAGTGGGACATCAAACGTTTCGGTAAGAGCATCGGGCGTCCCTTCGGACGAAAAGAAAATATATAATGCACACATAGAAAAGCCATTTAAGATCAATTCACAGCGACGGCTAAGGCATTTCCCAATAACCACTGCACAAATCGATAGCGACATGTACAGAGGTGTAAAGGGATCAAATGCACTCAGTTTTAAACTATACATGTATAAAGATTGGTCATTGCGAGGACAAACCTTCTGTTATCAACAATTCGGCTCCAAATTCAGTTTCTTCTAATGAAAAGTGTTTGTTTTATGAAAATCCTTCTTTTAAATTTGACTTTCTCCTCCTTTTGATCTCCCTCTCTTTGATGCGTGCCTGCTTTTTGGTTTCCCCTTTAATCTCTTTTCCTGCTTCAGAACATCTTTTCCCTCTGTCCGTCTTCTAAAACCCAATCTCATCTCCTTCTTTCCTATCATATGGTCGATGTCCTTGTCATTCTGCCTACTGAGAAAGGTCCTCCTAGGATCAAAACAACAGGCTCTCTCTTTTTTTTCTTTCTTTTTTTAGATGTATGTATATTTGGAGTGATTAAGCATTTTACAACGTGTTTACATTGCTTTTCTGGGAGGCATAAAACAATGATCACAATTAGGGCATATTGATCAAGGTCTTTCTGGCCATATAAATCTAGAGGATCCTAAGAATGTAAAGGTTTGAAGTGTGTCTTCATTTTCCTCAAACTGTTGACTGGTTGATGACTTGAACCTTCACAGTCATGTTCTATTCTGCTGGGTTGAATCAAAACAGCAACATTTTAACGGGCTTATAAGACTTCCATATATAAAAACAATCATAATAATATTTGTTCGCTTAATTGTATTTTCCAACTGACCCAAACGAAAGCCTGATGACGAAAATGATGCCTAATCAATAACTTGCGTAATCCATCGTGCCGTGCAATTTAGCCAAAACTATTCCGACAATTTTACCGGTGAAAATGTTTACTAAACTTACAAAATGACCTATGATTTCTGGGACACCGACAATGCCATCCAAGGACTATTTGTTGTACCGATTACAATTGTGATTTAATATCAAAGCATGTACGATAGCTGACTATTTACGAGGGCTTTTCATGAAACTAATACGCAATCAAGGACATACAATGTAGGCCCTATGGTATTTTGCGATTGTTTTTTTTTCTTTTCGGAATTTGGTGATTTGCTCACTGTAACATTTTGCCAGGTCCCCATAGGACATTAACCCGAGTCCTCTGAAATGCGACAAGGGCGCTCTAATCCTATACCTGTGGCGTGCTAAACTTCACTTTGTGTGTACAGAGCAATGTACTGACACAGTATTAATTCTGTGCGTGACTCACGACTCGATAAAAAACGATTTTTTTTTCCTTTTCGTGTAAGGACACAAGGAGCTTGGAGTTTGAATGAATGGCACGGGAGACAGTTTCACCGTCCGACGGCATTTCACCGTGACAACAACAGCTCGGATTTTTCCCCTCTTCTCTTTCTTGTTTAAGTCATCCTAGTCTTATTTTTTTCATTCCAGGTTTTTGTGGTTGACATTTCCCTGCAAACTCCCCAGGAAGGGAAATAGAAATAGTCAGAGAAATGGGATCGATAGAAGAGATCGACTGGTCGGGATGAGTTCGCTAGCCCGTGGATTGGCGGGCCTACTTATGGCTAGTCGAGACAACATCCACGCAGGGGGAAAAATAAAAAAATATATCGCGGGGGAATACTGTTGCATTTAACATGAGCAGCTCTGGAGTTTGTCAGACGAAAGCCCCTTACCTAGTACCTCCCCGTACATACCGTACACAAGGCAAGCCGCGCCCGAAAATCCTCCATATTATTGCAAAAGCCACACGACCATAATACCACCCAGGCTGGCTCATCGATTTTACGCGGATCAATGTTTGCGCGCGCTTGGGGCTCCGCGACAAGTATTAATTTTTCCCCCTCCTCCTCTTCTTCTTACTCCTTACCCCTTCCTCCTCTCTCTATCGAGACTTTCTCTCGCCCTCGTCCCTTCCCCCAAATTAAGTACTAGTGTCAAATTTAAATTCGCCGCCTCGCGAGAGAAAGACACCAACAAGCCTGGCAATTAGGAGGGGATAGAGAAACAAGATAGGCACGATTTAATATCAACTAGAATGTCTGACAAGAGCCTCTCGTGTCTCGTCTACAGCATGATGGATTGCCGGGAATCGAAGCAACAATTCTGGCTCTTATTCATTCTCTGTCCACTCCTCCATTTTTTCTACTCGCTCTTTCTCCTTGCACCCTTTACAGTGTCCCTCAGTCAGCCAACGTTCGCCTTTCCACTTGGCAGAGAACAAACCGAGAGAGAGACCGAGAGAGAGACAGAGAGAGAGAGAGAGAGAGAGAGAGAGAGAGAGAGACAGAGAAAGAGACAGAGAGAGACAGAGAGAGACAGAGAAAGAGACAGAGAGAGACAGAGAGAGACAGAGACAAAGAGAGACAGAGACAGAGACAGAGACAGAGACAGAGACAGAGACAGAGACAGAGACAGAGACAGAGACAGAGGCAGAGACAGAGACATAGACATAGACAGAGACATAGACAGAGAAATAGACAGAGACAGAGACAGAGACAGAGACAGAGACAGAGACAGAGACAGAGACAGAGACAGAGACAGAGACAGAGACAGAGACAGAGACAGAGACAGAGACAGAGACAGAGACAGAGACAGACACATACACAGACACAGACACAGACACAGACACAGACATGGAAGATGAGTTCAAAACCGCAGCAGCAACAACAATAACACGATAAACGGTTTAAGCTTTTGCAAAGTCGTCCTCCCGATTCCCGTCCTGGTACTTGAGGGTTATCGGGGAGGAGGTGGCGGGCAGGCGGGCAATCAGGGCGCAGGCAGGCAGGCAATCTGCCGTCCACTTGTCCGTGGATGGGTCTGATCTAAGGGTGCGCTCGGAATGTGATCCCCAACACTCTCTTTCTCTTTCCCTCCCCTCTCCCCCATTCACTCCCCTCTCCTCCATTCACTCCCCTCTCTCCCTCCTCTCTCTCCACCACTCTTTCCCCATAAATCCCCTGCCTCCTCTCCCCCATCCTCCCATTCCCTCTTTCTTACTCCACTCTCATCACGACCGACAGAGGCGATTTCCTCATGGAAAACGTGGACAGATCGTGCGGGGGACAATGCCAACTGGCCGCTCAAGAAAAAAAAAAGCAAACTTAACCAGGGGCCCGCCATCTATATTGTAGTGGTGTGTCAGTCACCCGTTTAGGGCGGGGTTGATTTGTTCTTTTTTCAATTATAAGTTTGCGGGACCTCTCCAGTCGAACCACTCGCCTAGACAGCGGTGCATCGCTCAGATCTCGGTGTTGATCTTGCAGTGTTAAGGCACTCGTGGCATCATTTGGAGGACCCGAACCACATCCCTATCATCTGATATCAAAGAAACGAAATAGCACCCCTGCTGTTTGTTCCACCCACCTGTCCCCCTTGTTTCTATGTTAGACTTAGTGTCTTATTTTCTGAGAGTCTATCTGTCCGATCAGTTTGTCTCATTCCAGCTCAGTTAAAATGCATGTCTCTGGTTTGTTTTAAACTGTGTGTCTCTATTTCTCAGAGTCTCTTCTTTTCCAATGTATTGGTATATCTCTGTCTGTGTGTATGTCTGCCCGACTGCCCTTCCCTCCATCATCGTCTCATTGGGGTATTCCCTATTATGTCTCCTATCTCCTGACCTCTGTCTGTGTGTATGTCTGCCCGACTGCCCTTCCCTCCATCATCGTCTCATTGGGGTATTCCCTATTATGTCTCCTATCTCCTGACCTCTGTCTGTGTGTATGTCTGCCCGACTGCCCTTCCCTCCCTCATCGTCTCATTGGGGTATTCCCTATTATGTCTCCTATCTCCTGACCTCTGTCTGTGTGTATGTCTGCCCGACTGCCCTTCCCTCCATCATCGTCTCATTGGGGTATTCCCTATCATGTCTCCTATCTCCTGACCTCTGTCTGTGCCCCTCGACAGTCCCCACGTCCCACCTTCTTCTCCCAACCTCTGCCTCGCTCATTCTCTGTCTGTGTCTCCCTGTTTCTATCGGGCTCTTTCTGTCTCTGTCTGTCTGCCTCTCTCAGTCTCTCTGTCATAGTTTCTCTTTGCCCTTCTCTCTGTTTCGCCCTGTTCCTTTTTGCTTTGCTGTCTGCCCATGGCCGTCTCTCGCTGTTTTGTGGCCTCTCTGTTTCTCTGTGTTCTTTCTTTCTCTTTGTCTCTGTCTCTCTTTCCCTCTGTCTCTCTCTGTGTCTCGCTCCCTGTCCCTTCCAACCTCTCTTTCTCCTTCCTGGAGTTGTGTTCCCCCTTCCCCATCACGCCTCTCCCTCTCCCACTGTCTCCCTCCCCCATCGCCCGAGCCTTCTACGATGGGACCCCCAGGGCCCCCAGACTGAAATGTTATCCGGCCAACACGAGGGCTAATTAAAAGCGATACAGCTGGCACGCCGCGGCCGTGTCGATGTGGCCCGCTCCCAGCCGGGACTCAACGGGTCCACGCCAATTAACGGCCGCAATCAATTACATATCTCCCACACTCCCACAACCCACCCACCCACCCATCCCCACACACTCCAAAAGTTCAGAAAATAAAATCCCCTTCACAAAGCAAAAAATATACCAATACATCATAGGGAGTCATGTGCTATATATCGATATCAATTTGTATCATCGCCGGTTTAAACTCGCCCTTATAAAGGAAAGATCTGCATTTGTTTAAGATGCAGGGATGAAAATGATTATGGATGTAACTGTGGTGGGACGCTCTCAATTTGGTGTGGAGACAGACGAGGGCATATCTGATAGATAGCAAGGGAGAGAGTGAACAATCAAGCACACACACGGACCCGTCCGCTACTTTTCGAAAATAAAAAGGCGACTTCTCATCACGATCACCTAAGCAACATGATTACCATTATTTTGTCAGAATGGGGTGTGGAATTAAAAAAAAAGATGAGTGCGCACACAAGCCATCGAAGGCGATGCTTTTGACGACCGCGAGGGGAAGGGGTATAGATGGGGTTTGGTTTGGTTTGGTTTGATTTGTGGAGGGAGGGAGGGAGGGAGCAGGAGGGAGGGAGCGAATGGAGGACACATGATCCTGTCTTTCCTCCTCCTAGACCTGAATGGGAAAGGCAGGGAAAGGCAATACCGCCGGCTCCTGTTCGCACTAGACGGCGCGCCGGAGCAAGCCAGGCGTTGGATACTAACATGATAGAAAGACCAAAATCAGATTCGCCGTTTAAAGATTGAATTCCTCTATCGGGAGGTGGGGAAAGGAAGGGCAGGGGAAGAGAGGGAAAAAGAGAGGGAGATTGGGGAGGGAGGGGGTTAGTTATTGGTGCAAGCTCTCATTCGAAGAGGGCCCAATTTCCTCCCAGAGTGTACAGATAGAGAGGGAGGGGTAGAGAGGGAAGGGAGTGAAGGGGTGAGTGAGGGAGAGAGAGAATAATAAGGGGAAGCTTGTCGAAATGATCAAACAAGACTTATACTTCATTAAATCACCTCGCTATATAGCGTCGCCCAAAAGAGGAAGGGGGACTTAAAAGCGAGAGCTGTATAGAATAAAAAAATGACAAAAGCCACAGATTGAAGAGGAATAAAAAAAACACGAAGTGTGTTGACTCAAGCAGCTTGACCTCATGAGCAACTCGACCAAATTGTGCAGCGTTTCACCTTTCTTTTCCTTCTTTTTGTCCCCAGTCGATTTTCGTTGTTGTTGTTGCTGGCCGGGTTGGTGCCAAACGATGCGATGCGGACGTGTTAAGCGATGCGGTGGCCGAGAATTCTTGACGCGGCGAACGCGGCCGCGAGGAGAGAGGATCGCGATTTGTCATCATTGTTTTCGAGTAATGTGGCATGCCGTCTTTCTGACGGCAGGCACAGCTAACATGCGGGCCATGGGTGGACAAAACTTTGAGAAAAAATTCTCCTTGTGTATGCAGTAGTCATCATTTGCTTCCATTTTCCAAACGTAGCCTTAATGAAGACAAACCGGGTACAGATATCCGCAGCTTACGCGGAGCTTAATACCTTCCACTTCTTTCAAAAAGTGCAACCTAAGCACCAGGGAGGAATCTCTTTCCATGGACGTATTGAACAGAGGTATATATGGATCGTTGTTTGCATCACATGGCACAACCATCATCTGCTTTCGGTGTTTTTTCATATCATTTGGGAAATGAATTCCAAAAATTATTTCATTCGTTGCAAATTTAGATGCATGCACAATTTTCATGTAGGCCTACATGTAGCTTTAAATTTCAGTAGGGCCTACGCTGTGATTTTCCAAAGATCTTTTTTACAAAGTAAAATTACGTAATTGTTGACATTTCAACGCTTGGCAAATTAAAATATCTTTGTCCAGTTCAATAGGCCAAGTCCTTTTCATATGTTTTTATCTCTGTTTGTTAGCCGCAATTAGTTTAATTGATATGCTGTTTAATTTGTGCTGAGATTATAGTGCCATGATTGAATTAAATAACACACAAACGAAGAATCGATGAAATCTTCGGAACATAGTCAACGGAATTTCATCCGGAGTGTTGCCGCAATCAATAAATAAATAGACCCTTTTGATTTGATGCTTAATTCTCATGTAAATAAACCCATAGTGGTTATAATGGGAATGAGTAAACCAGACAAAATCATTCATGAGAAAAACAAGAACATCAAGTCATAATGAACCAAGCCCCTTAGTGCTCGCGCAGTTCCGTCCCTTACTTCATCCCCGTTTCATTTGTCCAGATTCTACCATAGGGCGATTCTTATCTTTCAAAAGCAACATGCCAAAAGATGCGACACTCTTTCGCCTGAGCTAGACTGTCTTTTCTCGTTGCCTTTCATAACTGATAACGATCAAGGCAGATTCCGCAATATCTCTTCGGCTTCAGAAAATGTATGAAGCAGAGGGAGAGGAGAGGGAAGGCGGACGACCCCTGACTGTCGGGATGACAGGAAAGGAACCAACTCACTTTCTCAATGTACTTTTTCGTCAGAAGAGGTCGACAGAATAAAAGCAAACTTTGTCAGAACATGTTACAATAATCTTTGTCAATTACATAATTAAGGCACAACCTTTTTTAAGGAGCAAACTTCATTTGATGCGAAAAAACGCAAGAAATCGGTCAATGATAAAGGAAGCCAGTTTGAAAGACTATGTATCGCCTTCGCTTTGCTGTAATTAAAGATCTGGTTTTTAAAAAATCTTTGTTAGCATGAACAAAAGCATGGGCCGGACGTTCTTTTGCGAAGCTCACTTTGTGCGAGGAGAGATTTTACTTTATAAGGAGTGCGGCCTTTCTATGGGGGGAAAGGCTTGGAGGGGTAAAGGGTGTAGGCTCTTGAAGTGGCCCAGCACTCAGTCACTCCCTTCTCCTCACCACTTCTTCTTCCCTCACTTTGTTCATCCCCGAGGTAAGTTAACACATTCTGAATTAATGAAGTGCCTTGAGACCGGTACTCCCGCCTCCACCCTCCAACCAACCAACCAACCAACCATCTAACCAACCAACCAACTAACTACCCCCGCCAAAAAAAACCCCGAACCAATCCCCTCGCCTGACTGCCGACCGCATGCCTCATCCATATACGAGAGGCCTACTCATTGGCACACGCACCCCGCCCCCACAACTCACGCAAAGATCTTCTTCATTAAATCCGTTGCGATTTAATTTAACAATGTTGCCTCCCAATTTCCCGCCGAGTGTTTGTGCTTTCATTTAAGGTCGTGTGGATTCTAAAAGATCATCCAATTTCAAAACCCGTCCCGCTCTCTCTCTCTCTGCCCCCTCGATTCCTTCCCCGCCCCTTCAAAACGCCATGGGCAGTGAATTTTCTTCCCGCTTTCTGTCTTGTTGTTTTGTTTAGTTTTTTTTCATTTTTTTTTTTTTTACTCCACGCGTCGGTCATTCTGCTTCAATACGCAACAAGTCTGTGGCGGAGTAAAAACGTTTCCCCATCGCCGTGCGTAAGCCAGAGATTTTCACGCTCTCTGATCGCATAGGAAATGGCTCCGAGGGCTCTCCACTATAAATAATGATCGGAGAACTCCCTTTATTTTAAACCGCCAGTAAGAAAAAAAAAGAGGGGTGGAGTATGGGGAAAAGAACCCAATGCACACGCTCTGTTTTTGTTAGCTCGGCGCGCTGCTCATTTCCCCCGATGCCATTTTAATCAAATGTTGCTAATCTTCTATCATTTTGGATTTTTTCCCCTCCCCTCCTCCTCCCCATTTTATTCTTCTTCCTCTCCTTCCTCTCCATGCAGGGGAGCAGGGGGAGAATGGGGAGGGGAAAGAAGAGATAGATGCCACGCCATCCGCAGCTCAACACCCAAGCCGAGAAATTGTACACCCGCGTCGTTTTTGGTTACTTGGCCAATATTACGAGAGGCTAGACCAGCATGGAGCAAGGCACACACACTCGCACACACAGGCCGGGACGATTGGCCAAATCTGCCCGTCGGTCGGGGCCGGTGCAGCCACGCTGCTCGGTCCCGCGTCCCCGGAGACAGGTTTACCCTAGCGCCTCCGACTGTCAATCACGGCTGGATGCTGGCATCGACGGGGGGGGGGGGCAGAAAGCGACATGTCCAGGGACAAGAAGAACATAGAGAAGAAGAAAAAGAAAAGAGAAAAAAAAGAGCAAGTCAAAAGGTAAAAACAGCCGGGGTTATCTCACTATTGTTATCCTAAGCGGGAGGGATACCGCGCAACAATATAGAAGGGGATCACACGCACGACGTCGGAATGATTAAAGTTGACTTGTGCCGGCAGCCCGTGTCTCGGTGGGGCAGGGGGCGGGAGAGAGGGAGAGAGAGGCGTGGATCACGCTTTCCTCTCCCGGGACAACATCGCTCCTATCCACGCGTCTGTTCAACAACTTCCAGCACTAAATAATCATAATAATAACAGAAGAAGAAGAAGACAACTTGAAAGGGTCCGACGGAACGGGAGAGGAAGATGAAAGAAAAACACAAAATAATGCTGGGCATAAACTCCGGACATTGGATGTCAAAACAAAAACATTCTGTGGAAAAACCGAAGTTATTGGGAAAAAATTCGCTTGTACAGATTTCAGCGCTCACGTCAGGCGTACTTAGTTGATGGGCTACGGAGCCAATATTACGCCCTTTATAACTGCGGTGCAGCATGTTATCCACCAGCCGGGATTGGAAGGGAGCGCAAAAAGAGAAGCAGAAGAAAAAAGCCAAATATAAAGATTTAAATTAATTTTCAGAGTCATCAAATGTGGTGTTGTCCTTTACTCGCAGGGGGTAATAATTATTGTGCGATCAGACGAGGCTGATGGTTGATTGCCAACGTTGGCCCTTCTCTTATCAAAGCAATCAACCCTGTCTATGCGATATAGTCACAGACCCATTTGTCAGTGTTTTTGTAATTTCGATCTTTATCGAAATTGTCACATTTCGGAGTTTGATCTTCCTGTAGAAGGCGATTCCGTGAGAATCAATTTATTTTAAATCTTTCTTGCGATCCTTATAAATGTCTCTTGTGCGGTTCGATGCGATTTCATCCAATTAATATGTTTTAATCCTTTCATATCTTTATCTTTGATCGTCCAAGCCAAGGTGCGACCGGGCAATTTTATGTCCTTTCCAAAATTGGATCCATTTCGATATTCGTCTATATTCGTCTCTATTCGTCTCTATTCGTCTCTATTCGTCTCTATTCGTCTCTATTCGTCTCTATTCGTCTCTATTCGTCTATATTCGTCTACATTCGTCTACATTCGTCTATATTCGTCTATATTCGTCTACATTCGTCTATATTCGTCTATATTCGTCTATATTCGTCTATATTCGTCTATATTCGTCTATATTCGTCTACATTCGTCTACATTCGTCTATATTCGTCTACATTCGTCTATATTCGTCTATATTCGTCTATATTCGTCTATATTCGTCTACATTCGTCTATATTAGTCTATATTCGTCTATATTCGTCTATATTCGTCTATATTCGTCTACATTCGTCTACATTCGTCTATATTCGTCTATATTCGTCTATATTCGTTTACTTTAGTCTATATTAGTCTATATTCGTCTATATTCGTCTATATTCGTCTATATTCGTCTATATTCGTCTATATTCGTCTATATTCGTCTATATTCGTCTATATTCGTCTATATTCGTCTATATTCGTTTGTATTCGTCTACATTCGTCTACATTCGTCTATATTCGTCTACATTCGTCTATATTAGTCTATATTCGTCTATATTCGTCTATATTCGTCTATATTCGTCTATATTCGTCTATATTCGTCTATATTCGTCTATATTCGTTTGTATTCGTCTATATTTATTCTTTTATATTTATTCGTCTATATTCGTCTATATTCGATCTATATTTCAGTGAGGCCTACCGATAAGAATGAAGCGGTTCGCAAACTACGCAGACTACTACATAGTTACTGGAACTGGTTCATTGAAGGGTAGTTAATATATGTACGAGCCCTTGGCGTAACAATTGACAAACATTTCCAACAACATACCCAAATTATATGAAAGTCTGCATCTTTTGCATTAAAATTAGGTAACTATACTTGACCAAAACACAATTGCAAAATTAACCCATGCGTTTGTGTCCTCCAACCTCGATTAGTTTGAATTCATATCCAACGAATACAGATACTGCCGCTATTTTTATTGGCTTGTTATTCTCTCTTGCAAAAATCCGAGCACAATATTGCCTTTTCGTCATTGGCTCCCCATACCCCATCGTATAACATTCAAAGTTCTCCTTCTGACATACAAAATTCTCCATGGTCTTGCTCCTGATTATCTCTTAGAATTGATTTCCTTACGTTCTTCTAGTTCTTTGAGTCACTTCGATCATCATCAACCTTTCAGGTAACCCTCGGACATTGTACGATTACTAGATACGGCGACCAAGCTTCTTTAGTAAATGCCTCTACCCCTTTTATATTCCACGCAAGCTCAGTTGTGGGTCGGTCGAGGGAGGTGCACACCATCTTATTCCTTGTTTTTATTACCTCATTATTTTGTAAGCATTATTATACATGTATGATTTATTGAGAAAGCTTCTGATTCATAATTCTGGTATTTGTTCAAGTTCTGGTTGTAATTTGTAGACAGACAATGATACAATTAGAAATAGCTGTACTATGCGCCTTATATGTATTATGTTAGTTTCGCACAACACAATGAAATATCTTATTTTCATTGTTTTTATTATGATCGTTATCATTGTTATAATTATCATTATTCGTCCTTCGAACGAATCAAATATGATGCATTTAAGTTCTCTTCTCTTCTCTTCGTCCTGGCTAATTGTCGACCTTTCTCCGGGTTGATCCCCATGTCAATTAATTGGCTCCATTTTAATTCCGATCCTTCCTTTTTGCCCATTGTTGATTTTGATTCTCTTTAACCCCTTTGCCGATTCGGATGCCAGGAAACCTTGGTTCCCCGTTTCTAAGCAGCCACGGGACGGATGGAAGCCTGCACTGGATTGTGCGTAGGAGATTGTTTCCGGTGGTGCAGCGTGCGTTGTGCGAGGCTACGCCGAGCGATACGGGATGATCACCGCTCAACGATTCGACCCAACCCGCAGGTTCCGTCATCGGAGAAAGAGACCCCTACACTTTCAGGAACAAAATGATTTTCATTAAATGTAATGTAAGCAAACTGCCAATTGACTTAAAGCCCCTACACAACATTGATAAGATCGAAAAACAGAAATGTTCTCAGATTTACATATGAAACGTCAGTTTGAAGATGGTTATAGTAGAAACCTTGCACTGAATTGAAGAAAGGTCCCACTAGGATCTAGAATCGTAATGTCAGGCACACCACACTCATTTTTGTAAAGATTTATTCATTTTAAGTTGGCATATGCTTCCCTATACCGTATATATTTCAATGTGTCTTTTCCATGGTATATGGGTAAGTGCCACAAATCTGCTGCCATTTGCCAATAGTATGGATTTATTTACTAATTTCTGTTTATCTTAATACATTATGAAATAGACTCCCTGTCCACTACAATGCAATCATATTATGTATTGATGGCTATCTGTGACGTTAATGTGGAGCACGACTCGCCTATCCAGTATTAAGTGGACCGATTGACCATGGAAATATACATGTGCCATGGTCTTTGTACAGAGGAACTACGTTATGGGGTGTGGTGAACCGTCTGATTCTGTTGTCAAATCACTTTGATTTTTTTTTCCTAAAAAGATCTTTGCTTCCACTAATTAGAGTGGTTACTTCTCTTTGTAAAAATTATATAGGGGTATCCATCTGATCAGCCTTTCTGCCTTTAAATACCTCACTTCTCATTCTTTTCATTCCAATAGCAAAACGATTGTCTATGTTCGTCTGTACTGCTTTCTAGTCATCCCATCTAATTTGTTTTGAACAAAGTGAAAAGTGGCAAAGACAACTTGGACTGACTGGGCCTGGACTTGAACCCGAACGTGAACCTGTGCTCATACCATCTGAACCATCCAGCCTTTAGATGGCCTACAGGCAACTATAGTCTTTGACGAGGAGGGGTGCCACCAAGAAGCAGGTTGTTTTGTGTTAAAGCCATTGAAGGTTCTTTACAAGACCTGACCTTTGGAATATTCCCCCAGCATTGCCTCTATTCCTGTTCTTATCCCTTCTTCGTGCCGTAATGTTCCATCATTATTCTTTTTAAACCTCGAAGCACTGTCTATCATTTCAATCCCCTTTATGACAATGTGGAAATAAATGTTGAGTTGAACTTTGCTATAAATGAGCCAACGGTATTCATGGAACATTTGCAGCGTTACGATTAGAACTGATGGTGATGCAGAGGTAGGCCTATATTCTCAATGAACACTGCATTTTCAACGAGAAAAATGACATTACTGAACGTGTTCAGATAAGATTAGAAAACTTGCATGGTGAAAGTACCAAGTGGAAGGTCTGTGGTGACAACATGTAAAACATTCTTTTTTGGGACGGAGTGTGGCTCTGAAAAGAGCCGGTAACTCAACGTTTCGGCCAATGTGTACATAACATAATCTATCAGTCCCTCTGTGCGCTGCTAATTTATAGTCGGCCAAATCAGTGGATAATAACGCGCCTTGTGATACAGTAGCGTCCGGCAGTCGGACTGCGGACATTGACTGAGTCCCACACGGCGTGTCTTCCCGCAGTATATTGCCCCAAACCCGAGAGTCGGCAGTGACCGTCCATGGGTTTTACCGGACAATGAAGCATCTTGGAGGCCATGGTATACACACTGCCGTCCACTGATAAGCTTCCCCCATAGTGTGACATCTTCAAAACATTCTTGCTATGCTGACCAAGTTGCAGTTACGTATACCGCCCATTGTTAATGGATTCTTAACTGCCCTGGATGATATTGTCCCCAATGCCTTTCACTTAACTCAGGTGATTTGATGTTGCATGTTGTTAGTGTTTACTTAAAAAAACAACCCACCTTTGTATCAGTTAATTAATTTCACTCTAAAGGATGACCCGTGTACCAGATAGGGAACCTTCCCATGGATTCATTCGCAGATGTTGTCAATTAATTTGCTTCAAATAGCTTGGTCTGTTTTGAATTAACCCAATCACAAGAAGTCACCGAAAAATGAAATGTAATCTACAAAAATGTTGCAAACTGCTTAGTGACTAAAATGACCAAAATGCAAATGCCATAAATTAGGCCAGCCTTACTTTCTGCTAGGATCATCCTAATTAACTCTTAACGTCAGGCCATCCTTATTTATTTTATGAAAATTGAAAAGTGAGAAAATGGCATTTGTCTCACTTTGGAGATGGGCCCTTATTGTTTAAAATGATGCATATTACCCTTGTGCCATTTGTGACCATGGAGTTTCGACTTTGGTCAGGAATCCATGTGACGTGTTCTGGACTACGCACTCTGATTGGTTCAGTGATTGTCACGTGATTAAAGTCGTAGCAGACCGTGTGTTGGATGATGCATGGGCGTTGTGACGTTATACATCCCCGTTATCGTGAGTGTGAAGGCAGGGTCCATTTGGGGTAACCCATGCCTACCCAGGGGAAGCTAATCGAAGTCACCACGGAGCAAGGGAACGCTGGTTTTCTGGTATCGGATTGCATACATAGGTCTTACCTTCGTGCTGCACGTTAGTAGGTCTTACCTTCGTGCGGCACGCTTTGTGGAGGCAAGCAGATACCGGACGAGAAATATTAAGCGCTGCTTCGCCTGCTTCGTCAAACTGCAAAGGTTGTGACAACATTGCCAACTGTTTTCTGCCAAATTCCTCAGATTTTCATCATTTTTGGTGAGACGTGAGACGTGGAAGGGAGTTGGGGTGTTGGTCGCCGTTTAAGTTTCGATGTCATAGACATGGCATAGAATTTTAGCAAGTCATAATGTGGATAAAAATAGATGGATGTAATTCAGACACGAAAGGGGGACATTCGTGGGACATTTTTCTTTCAAATCAAACAATACGTTGGGAGTTTTAGCTAATTGACAGCAATATTACCCCAGCACCTCCATGTTGATTGATGGAGCAAATTGCTGGTTAGCTCCGCCTAACTTTGCCGCAGGTTGGATCCGCTTGCCAATAGAGTATTCCATTGCAGTACATCGCCCGCTGGCAAGTTTGGCAAGACTTATACCTGTAGTTTCATAATTCAAGTAACTGTTTTTCTTCCAGCTCTGACACCGGGGATCGTGGTATCTTTCCCAGCCTCGGCGCTCAGGAGCAAGGCTTCGCCAGGCGGTTCCCACGTTCGCCCGCGGACCAACGGGTTGGTTGCAATTACAGGCCTGCTCGTATTGTGCAGGGGGCACCCGCCTATACAGGCTGGTTACATACCGGCAGCTTGCCAATCCATCGTGCGGACACATAGACACAAGGACACGGGTAACCAGACCGCTCGTCGACTTAAATAGCAACAGTTTTAATAGACTCTTTCTCTCACTCTCTCTCGCCCAAAGTGCGAAGTCGCATGGCGCCTGTCCGAGGAGGGAGTGGATGGTTAAGGGGTTGGGGTCGGGAAGCCATACAGCGTGTATCTATGTACATATACATCACATATCCTCTAATATTGAACTATATCATTACACCGATCTCGAGAAGAGAAACTAAAATAGTCCAAACCTGATAGCTCTGCGTGGGTCAGCCTATAGCTCCATCACAGACACGGTAGCCGAGTAGCATTGCCTTGCATTCCACGTCGGCTTGGTATGTATAGTATTTACATTATCTTCTTTACAATCCAGCTTCTGGGCTGACACGTGTATACACAGAAATGTCCTCAGAGTAGAAAAAGCTACACAAAATATTGTCTAACGAGAAAAAATAACCACGGGGCAAGACATGTATCAGCATTTGAGTTTTCGCGATAACAACGTTACAGTGTGCATTTTTTTTTTAGGTAAGAAAAATAGTCCAAACCAAAACCAAGTTTGACGTTTAAGTTTTTAAGCTAGGCCAACATACTAGGAAATTAAGTGATTTTTGTTCAAAAGTATGATTTAAAAAATAGAGGATTCTACCCCCTGTCACTGTAAACCACCCGGTCTTGTAATATCACAATATGCAGTCAATATGTACCCAGATCCCAGCTTTGCAACCATCAAAACAAATGTTCACATAACGATTCTGCCCACCTGTATCTACCCAACGTTTCTATTGTTTCCCTGGGTGAAGATCAATGGCACATATCCACTTCATTCGAGTAGGCCGTGAGACGAATATTCATGAGTCAATATTTTTGTTCTATTTTTGCGATGAGGACTTTATCCAGTTATTTGTATCCACTGAAACCGCAAACAATTTGTTTGACTCGCTATACCTCCACCGTTACTTACCTACAAACCTGAAATATTGATTTATCATTTCATCTTCAAGCCACGATTGCGCTTATCTATCCGGCTTTTAAACTGATGACCTATAACGCCCAGGTCCCCTATTTCCGAACCTAGAAAATGGGATATTCTATACAGTTATCCAACGATCGTCCAATTGATTTGATGGATAAAATAGCCTTCCCCGACGACCCCCATCTTCAAATTAATAAGGAGTATCTACAGCGTTTCGGTACTAATGCAAATTGGACGTAAATGGGCAAACTAGTCGGCATGCATCTTCCCTCCTCTTCCCACTCAAGCCACCCGAGCTGCTAGATTCTAGACGACATGGCTAAACGTTTCCCTCCAAAGAGATTGTCGAATGGAGAGGGAGAAGGAGAAGGTTGCAAATATTATTCCCCAACCGGTGGAGTAGGGCCGGGCATTTGAGCCGGCATGCACGGTGCATGGCCCCCTAAAAACACTCCAGAGGCCGCATCCAACATGCAAAGCTCGAGTTAACCGAGATGACGGCGGGAAAGATGCGGAGAGTAAGGGGGTGGAATGCCAGTGAGCAATTCAATACATCCCTATACGAATCCCGGGCCTATAAAACCTGACAACTACTTGAGTCTTGCATGCATAAACTCACACATACTCCGAAACAACACACGAGGGTCGATTTTTTTCGTTCTCTTCTACTCTTTCTCTCTCTCTCCTCTCTTTGCCCTTCCCCCTCCCCCTTGTACATTCCCCCGTCACTTTTCTAACCCCATCATCATCTCCTTCTGCTTCGGCTTTTTCAGCAGGGAGAGGAGGAGGAGAAGAGGAGCAAGGACAAAACCCGACCGTCGAGGTTTTCAGTGCGGCAGTCCGGAACCACTTTCACTCTTCAACCGTTTATCACATCGGTTCCGCGGCAAATTGGGTAAAACAACTCGGTATGCTCTCTTGGGTCCTCTCGCCTAGCGCTTTTTATAAAGGGCCTCGCGGGACGGTCCCAGTTTTTTTCAGACTTTTTTTTTTTTGGGGGGGGGGGCAAATGATTAAAAAAGACAGTTGGGTCGAACAAACACTCGACTTGAACCTCATAAATAGCGGCTAATCCTTTTGAGCAAGTCCTCACTTCTGGCAGTCGTGAAGGGAACTTAAAACAACCAACCCCAGTACCAGTCGTGACGCAGTGAAGTCCCATCATAAAACACGGTTTATGTTATTACAAAGATCATGCTCTTTTAACTTCTTATTTGGTTGGTGGGTGGGTGGGGCTGTGGTTGTGCCAGAGGAGGCGCGGTGGTGTTGGATAACTAGTTGACGGCTATTGGATGTCGACGGAGGTTTCATGAGGCAAACGGCTGCCGATGATGTTTTTACAAATAGTGGGCGGACGTCTGCTGACCCAAATACATTTTCCACAAACATGGTATTGCCAAAGCCGATTCAAACTAATCATTTATTAAATATACAAATTCGGCAATTTTTTTTAAATGCCATAATATCTTATTTTACGTTTGGATTAAATACAAAACCAGAATGAGATAAGAACAGAATGACCAGCAAAACAACGATATTATGAACAAACGCGACAGGTAAGCTGTCAAAATGATTACTTCTAGAATAACTTATAGGGGATTTCTTCTGCGATCGTTACGTCATGTATTCATACACAGCGAAAATGTTACAGTAAGAGCAGAGTTCGCCGAGTTGGGCTTCCCGGAGCGTCTATTCGGAATCCACAGCGCTGTTGGCTACGGAGCCCTCCGTGGTACCAGACGGCGACTTCTCGGGCTCACTGTGCAGGCTGGTCCGACTGACAGGGCACTGGATGCAGTCGGGGGGACAGGTGGCGTAGGGGGCGAAGATGAGCCGGGGGTAGCCCTCGCCGGCGGTCGGGAACTTGCCCGACAAGTGGAAGGGGTGCAGGGCGGGGAAAGCGAAGCGCGGCGAACCCATGGCGGGACTGGACAGACTGGACGGGAGTTCACCCACCGAGCTGGGGGCGAAGAGCGGGGTACGACCCAGTAGGGCCTCGGCGTGGAACGGGTGTGGTGGCCGTGGAGCAAACAGCATGGGCACCGAGGAGCCGCTCGCACTGGACGGGGGCAGAGGGGTGAAGGCGGACTTCATGCTGCCCACCGGGTGCTTCTCGCTGGCCAGCGAAGACCTGAAGGCCGCTGGCAGTCCGTGCACCCCAGGGGCGGGTCCGAAGCCGGCCTCCCCACCGGCCAGACCAGGCCGGTCCCCACGGGGTAAGGAGGGTGCAGCCACGCCCGCTCCCGGCCCAGCCCCGCCCGGGGAATGCTGCTGCTGCTGTTGCTGCTGTGCAGCGGACGATGTTTCCTCGCTGGCCGATAGGAAGTGTTCGATAGCTTTGACAAGGTCACCGCTGCAGCCCTGTAGGACCAGCTCCAGCACGGCCTTCCTCTGGGCCGGGAACAGCCGGGTCAGAATCTCGATGGGAGTCAGCCTGCCCGGACGGAAATTGGAGACGAAGCTGGCCGCGAACCCGTTGAAGGTGTCCAGCGAAGAGGTGCCGCCTTTGCCCTTAGCGGACGAGCTGTGCCGGTGGTGGTGGTTGTGGTTGTTATTGTTGCGTTCGGTGCTAGCCTGGCCGCTAGAGGGCGTGCTCCGCCCGCCGTTCTCCTTGTCTGCCTCCGACTCGCTCTTCACGTGGTTGTCTGCGAGGCGAGATGAGAAAGACAAGACAGTCAACTATAAACCAGGGACCTGGAACGGAACTCATGGCCACAAACCCCCTCTATACCTCCCCGACAACGGCTGGTTGTCAGCCGTCACCACAAATGATAAGTACGCCAGTGCACACATCACCTAGAACCAGATGCCCTTTTTTCTGATCCTGGACAGCAACATACATCATGTAAAGGGCTGTGCTGTGTTTAACCATATCCAATCAATAGGTCCAACAATGTAACTTAAGGATTGAAGGTGTGTGCATCATCGTAGCGTCCCTCTTCCCCTCTCTACCTTTCCCATCATGCCTATCGAGCGACTTGTGTCTGGGGCTTCGCTCGGCCAGAATCTTGACATGAATGGATGACAACTTATTGCATTGCCGGGAAATAAAAACAAAACAGCCACCCTACAGGGGTGGGATGGTGGATGAGTGAGCCACCCCTCGAAAAGCGTGTACCTTTGGGGACACGTGCTTAAGGGTGGTTCATTTTTGTATTCCTTTTCTTGTTTCGTCAGTTGGAAGGCCATTAGGGGACCAATCGACACAGCGTAACGGACAGAACACGCAGTGGTGGAAGGCAGGTGATGGTGGTTTGGCGGCACACGCGATAGTGGAGGCGTGGGTGGGTGTGCAAGGCCGGTACATTATCTGGTCTTGTGCAGACGACGTGAAACCCATGTCGGGGAAAAGAAGTGGTGATAGTATAGGGACGCCTCGAATTGGTGAGAGTGAATATGACATGCGTTATTGACATCGTTATCAGCAACAACAGCGGCAGAGGAAGAGCGAAGGAGCAAGACAAGGCGCACTATGAGCAACAGCGGTGTGCCCAACAGCCAAGGTACAAAAAGAGACAACAAGTCAGCATGAGCAAGGAGGATAATAAGCACCATAGAGAACATACAAACACGAATAGCAGCAGCAGAAACAGAAGCAATAGCCAAAAAGTTCACATGACATCTTGATAGAACACTGCCCTGTGGAATAAAGCATTTAAAGACGTTACTGCAGATGATAGAGGGTATCCTCCTTCTTAAACCAAACCGAAGACCAATGATCATTAGTGTCGCGAGCATCTTTAAATTCGAATCATCTCAATTCACATCCTGCCTCTGCACCCACAATGGAAACAAAGACTCCGTTACGCCGTCTCTCTGCAGCCAACATCCAACATCCATCGTCAATTCTTTTAATGAGAAGTTAGGGGAGAGAGCGAGGAGACAGGGACGAATAAAATCACCCTAAATCAAATACATGTAGACCGTATTTCACTTGGTTGCTCATCCGTATTTGCTGTATAGTAGCAACAGGTGCGCGGTGCATGGCATGCCCGCCACACCGACTTCTACGGGCCCTGCTCCAGTCCGTACACAGGGACCTGTTTGCCCGCTCGATGGTAAATCGTTATAGTATGTAACGCTCTGAATGACTGGGACAATTATTGAGCAAACTGCGAACAGAAAGGAGCGAAACTGTTGAAATTGATTTGATATGTCCACACACTTATTGCCCATTCTTGTGCACATTTCTTTTACGTTGGGTGTGTGAAAGGGTTGTAAGGGTTGAAAGGGCGTGAAACGAATGTAATTAGTATAGTATAACCATGGTATAATTGCGCTTTGTCTATCGTCCCTACTACGATCTATCATCCCTGACCAAAAATAAACAAACGAATAAATAAATAGATAAATAATATAAAAGGAGGAGTCAGTTCCAGCTTTCTCAGGCATCAGAGAGACCGGGTTTACCGCGCAAGCTTTCATATGATTAGAATATAACCGATTTATGTACCAAAAGCACGCCCAATAAAGCCATGCTTACTCTAGCGATCCCTTTGACAAAAGGCTCGTTTATGCATTTCAAGCAAGTTTCCATTGCAATAATTATGGTGGGAAGATGGTGACAGCATGCGCACTCACTGTCTGGGTGTCTCTATCGGTAACCTGAGTTAGACAAACAGCCCAATACCGAGCCAACACAACCACTGACTACCCTCCCTCGTTCTTGGTGCCGCCCATAACAATTCCTACCCGTCGACTTTGGACGTGTTGCTCTCCCTTCGTCAGATCAGCTCAAAATCAGTCGTGTGCATTTTCGTTAACTTTCCAAATGACGGTGACTTACACGCTTAAGGTTCCTTCAAAACACCGATTTTCGTTAAATGCGGGACACAGTTGATTTCAGAAAGCTTTCAATTTTCCTTAAAACGAAATACAATCAACCTGGTGTGAAATTGAGTTGAAATTAGCCGGGGACAATCTAAACAATCCCAGACTATTTCTGTTATCTCCAGATATCGATCGGGTGACTGATATTTCAGTGGAACCTTTTTCATCGGACTGCGAGTGTATAATATGGCCTGAATACCCAGGCAGTTTAGACCGAGGAATTATAGGGAATGACAGGAGGAAAAAATAACATGGAATTTTAGCCATGGTCCCTTCGGTCGTTTTAATATCAACAACCGTGTAATGTTGATGTGGCAGTGCACCCGAGGCAGTGGTCCATAGCCAGCATATAAACACACCATCTATAAAACAAATGCTAAATGGTATAAAAGTTGAAGAAAATGAAAGACGTGAGAGAAAAGTGTGTTTTAAATGCAGGCAACGGAAAATTGGCTTAAAATCATTGATCTTTTCCCTTTCTCTCCTTAACGGGCCTAGAGGGGGATATATCACTTTGACTCCTTTTGTTGTGATTTTTCTAATGAAGGAGCGATCTTTTGGGCCAACTAATGCAGAACAGCTTTTTAATGGATTTTACACTTGAGGGGGTAGACCGTATAGCCTGAAGGGTACAGGGAGGGAGGGAAGGAAGAATTGACGGGGGAGTTTGGGAGAAGAGGAGGTTACTGGAGCTATACATCTCTTGCAAGGGGAGGGAGGGAGGGAGGGGTGGAGGGAGGGAGGGAGGGGTGGAGGGAGGGATGGAGGGAGGGAGGGACTGGGGGAGCGATATTGTGTGTAAACGGTATACCGCCATTATTAACTTCCAAGTAGCTTTCAATTTGAGGTTAATGGTTTTCTCTTGTTTTGTCTTCTCAACCCATACAGGATCAGGTTGCTGCGGGATCTTCGGTGGGTGCGCCAGGCACGGTAGCAATGGACTGCAGTGGGTTGTCCGGGGTGACACAGAGAGACCCGAAAAGTGCATGGATTAAAATCCCGAACAGTGGCATTAGCACACAGCCCACCCCGTCCCCCCGTCCCAGGCAAAGCCCTCCAACAAAAGGCGGAAGATTCCAACCCTCCACTGGATTTCAACAATAGAAGAACTTTACACAGTGTAGGCCTATGCAGAAAAAAACTAACGCAGTACACGTATAGCGGGTATGCAACGATCCAAACACTTTTCTCAATGCCTAAAATAATTTGTAAACCAATGATAGCCGAGGTTTGACCGTCTTTCATACTGCTGTACACAATGAAATTGTCGAGCATGCATGGTATATGCTTCAAGGAGACTCCGATAAGGACGGTTGTGGGTTTCGATACGCATTGGATTGATGGTTTACTCATTGTGGAGCTCAAGTGACATCTTCGTTGAAACCCCGGGTGCGCCCCAATCAGTGAGAGGCGAAATACCAATCAGGGTTTGAAAGAAACTGAGGGGGAAAACACGATCCGACAATATTTCAGAAGCCCAGTCACATAAAACGAAATCCCATGTAAAATATCTGCATTTCGTTTTGTCTTTATCGTTTTAAAAGATGTGGTTTGTTAACCACAATGAACATTGACTAGCCAACCGGCAGTGGATTCGCGCAGAGGGTATGCTCTTTATTTGTGACGGATGCACCGTACAAGTTCTCTTGCAAGTGCGGCGGAAGAAGACGGAGAAAAAAAAATAAGGAAGAAAAATAAAAAAGGATTGGGGAGGGCAATATGAGGATTGTAATAGCTTTGCATATGTTGGTGCTCATTCTATTCCCATCACGCATGTGCTTGGTCAGGCAACAATAAGGGAGCAAGCTACTCTCTCTCCCGTCCCCCAGCGCCAATCCCCACCCACTCCAAGTGGCCGCCTCTCAGCGACCGCTTCCACGATGGAGACCTGTTGCCCGGCAATGGACGGCGAACAAAGGGCCAGCGCCCGCCCTGCGCCCGTCAGCTAACTCCTGACTACCCCACGGCCACAGATCGACCCAAGATAGCCGCACGTGCACCTATTAAAATGACTCCAAGTCCGCCTTTTATGGAGGACAAGAAATCAGTGTCGAGCATTATAAGAATAAAGCAACCTTTTTATTCTTTCCTTTTTTTTCTCTCTTTTAATAATGATGAATAATAGCCAGAACCAAAAACCAACTAGAAACTGGGTGAGATTGAGAGGGTGCCGATGGGTAGATGAGGGGTGCTTTTTGGGGGAAGGGGTGGGGTTCGATCAGACCTGGGCAATGGTCGTACGCGCAAAGGAGACAGGGTATAGTCAAGCTGTATATAACATGTAACATGCTGACTGTACACGCTTACCATTATGTGTCGCGACTGATTAAACATTCATACGGCTGTAATAACTGTGGGGTCGTGAGGTTGTACCGCTGCGAACGGCGTCCTCTTTTTCCGTTTGGACTCCAAACTTCCCTCCCACATTTTGTAAGATAAAACAAAGAATGAATATGATAACTGACGTATACACGTTGCTGTATAGTTACACCCCTAAAGGGGGAGGGGTATTGTATGGTGATGAAATTCGGTACTCATTTGACTTTGTTGTGATACATTTGTTTTGTTTGATTGCTTATTCGCTGCTGTTTTTGTATATGAATGTCACATGCATTATAATGATTGTTAGGTCTTCGTTGCGTGGTGTCTCCGTATAGCCTTTGAAAAGCCCGATCTTCGAGGTTCGTCAAGAAGCCGTGTCCTCCCCGCCTGCCTGCCTGCCTGCCTGCCTGCCTGCCTGCCTGCCTGCCTGCCAGCCTGCCAGCCTGCCTGCATGCATGCCTGTCCTGCCTGCCTGCCTGCCTGTCCTGCCTGCCTGCCTGCCTGCATGCCTGCCTGCCTGCCTGCCTGCCAGCCTGCCTGCATGCATGCCTGTCCTGCCTGCCTGCCTGCCTGCCTGTCCTGCCTGCCTGTCCTGCCTGCCTGTCCTGCCTGCCTGCCTGCCTGCCTGCCTTCCAGCATGCATGTTCAAGTTGCCTGTATGTTGCCTGCCTCAACGAGACACGGGGCACGGGTCCAGGTTTGATCACGACCGGGCCAAGCGCCCAAGCGGCAGCATGGTCGTACGGAGGACATCCCTGCCTCCGTTCCCATTGCCCCGCTCCACCCATGATGGATCACCGAGTTTCTTCCCCGTTGTACTCCACTCCCCCAACTCCCATTCCCTCCACAACATCACCATCCCCTCCACCCCCTCCACCCCCTCCATCCCCTCCATCCCCTCCATCCCCTCCATCCCATCCCTTCCATCCCCCATCTCCTCCCCTCCATCCCATTCCCTTCCTTCCCCTTTCATCCCCTCCATCCCCTCCCACCCCATCCCCTCCATCCCTTCCACCCCATCCCCTCCACCCCATCCCCTCCCACCCCATCCCCTCCACCCCATCCCCTCCACCCCATCCCCTCCACCCCATCCCCTCCACCCCATCCCCTCCACCCCATCCCCTCCACCCCATCCCCTCCACCCATCCCCTCCACCCCATCCCCTCCACCCCATCCCCTCCACCCCACCCCCTCCACCCCATCCCCTCCACCCCATCCCCTCCACCCCATCCCCTCCACCCCATCCCCTCCACCCCATCCCCTCCACCCCACCCCCTCCACCCCATCCCCTCCACCCCATCCCCTCCACCCCACCCCCTCCACCCCATCCCCTCCACCCCATCCCCTCCACCCCATCCCCTCCATCCCCATCCCCTCCATCCCCATCCCCTCCATCCCCATCCCCTCCGACACTTTACCAAGAATAATATTATGACGGTCGCCTGATAACCCGCTCGCCATTGAGCAACACGCACGAGTTATTCATGGCGGACGGATTAAAAAAGAGCCAGCATTAGTTGCAGTCTCTTCCCTTCTCCTCACCTCCTCCCTAACCCCCTCTGGGCTCCTTCCCCCTTTATAGCTGCGGAACTGCACATAGCCAGCCACTGTTCCTGACCCTCTCCATCCTTACACCCCGATCCATCCATCTTCCAACTTAAGACCATCGGGACAGGACTCAACTCCACAACTCGCCGATTCCGCCTTTTTTTGGGGGGGGGGGGGTGGGTGGTGGGTTTTGTTTAACAAAGTCCCCAAATGGGTTAATACCTTTGGGGTATATAATTCACCCACCGTTGACTCGGACTCAGAACGAGGAGGGGTTGGATGGGCTTCGTTGGATTGGTTGTGGGTGGAAGAGAAGAAAATATAGAAAGAAATAAAATCTAGAGAAAAGGGGGAGGGAGAAAGAAAGAAGCCGATTAATCAAACGGGATAAGTCCAACGCGGCCTACTCAATCCAGACATTCTTTGACTGACTGCGCTCGACGAGGAATCAGATGAAAGAGAGAGGCTGGGGAGGATGAAGGAGAGAGTAGAGGGAAAGGAAGGAGATGAAGAAATGGTAAAAATCAAAAAGCCTCTCGCCACAAATTGGCCGCGTGTGCGGGGACCGGTAGTAGCTTCTTACGCTCAGTTAGCGCGCCGTCCTTCTACCGGCGACCGACCAGAAAATCGGGGCGAGTCAAGCGGAATGACCGGCCCAAGTCACGGAACCGGTATGACACACGCGCGCACGAAAGACCGAGGGAGAAAGGGGGTTGGGAGAGAGGGGCGAGGGGAGGGAGAAGGAGATGAGAAAAAAATCCCACTGCATTAACGTGCCAACGTTGATCAAAATGTCGATGATGACAATCAGCAACGATGCTTTTAAAACCTCCGTCATACATGGCTCTGGTTTGCACTCTCCCGTCAGCCTACTTGAAGCCCTTCATAAACTGCTGCATCCCTCTCTCCCTCCTCCCAAACACCTTACGCATGCACGCACTCAACCACCAACGCTTTAGATTTAATTTGCCCTCATATTGTCCTGACTTGAGTTATCATTATTAGGATGATTTTTTCCCCTCTTTTTCTTCCTAATCTTCTTTATTTGATCCTGCCGTGCGATTAGGAAGGGGGACCTCTCAATGAAATCAAATTTTGGGTTGATAAGACACGATTATTACGCATACTCGAGCGCCTATCTGTCAATAGCGGTCCCGTAGTTCTCTAGTGTGCGTGTGTGCTCGACTGGGGTGCTGGTTAAATGATTCCGCGCTGATCTGAGATTGGATTTGTTAAGTGGAGTAATTCTCCATCCAGAGAACATGAGGAGGGTAATAACTATAGACACATACGGTGATCGAGTCGATTGGCATTGTGCAATAGGAAAAAAATGGGAAGCCTCTTCAGCCGACGTAGAGGTGAGAGACTTTATGACGATTCTCGGTTGTATAACCTCGTGGAATACCTGTGTCGAATTCTACACTTTCACACTACAGTACACTATTAAAATAATGGGCAACATTTAAACGAAAATTCTTCCAACTCAATAACGTTAGTGCATGGTTTAACATAACTGTGCCCAAACCAGATGAAATCAAGCATAACGAAAACAATTTGTTTTAAGAACACTTTTTGTCTAATGTATGTTCCCAGTATACCATAGGGGTTGGCTCAATGTGGAGTCTGCCCCCTAAAAAAAGCATAATTATTGCCAAACTTAAAGCTGTCATTCATTCTAACAGAATTAGGCCTACACGCTAATATAATACAGGTCCTGAAAAATCAAAGGCTTTCTCATCCCTTGATGAATGAAGGAGAAAATGAGTTGAACATGAAGCATTATAACGAGGGTGGATTTTCGTTGTCGTTGGTGAGGTCTAGTTCATGCCGTATATGTGTATAAGACAATACCGTCATTGGTACTCATTTTCAAGTGAAAATGTCCCATACAGTCCAATAATAACGGTGCATTCGTTAAGAATGCATCCCTTTCATTTAAAGGCTTCAAGATAACGATTAAAGAGGGTTGCGGTATCTACCAGGATTGCTGCAAGAAATGGTTTTAATAATGGGTTGCTTTCGTCGGAGTTTGTTCCGAGGATTTCAAGGCAGTTACAAAATGGCTCTTTTATTCGGGGGAGGGTTGAGTTTTATCGAACCGCACAAGCTAGACGCCATGAAGTACACGTACGGAGGCTGTGTTCGCGGTTGAGAATGGGCCACCCAAACGACGGTGCCGCGAAGTGCCACATTCACTCCGTCACTATTGACCCAAGCTTGATTGAACCGCGCCACCTCGAAATGGACGAGGAGGTGGGGGAGAGGCGTTTCGTTTTTCAACTCAAGTTCCGCGGGGAAAGGGAAAGGAGGAGGGGGGGGGGGGTCAGGGCGATTTCGTTTTCTGTCATCAGGCTCACGGGTCCTTGTGTGCCGTGCCAGACATGCAATGTTTGGACGCGGTCGAGGGCCTGACAAGCGGCGCAAGACACATCAATGTCCGATGAAACCGCACAAGAACCAGAATTTTGCTCGGCACTCAGATATCACGGCTGCAGGTTAGGAATACTGCAGGCACAACCACATGTGAAACAAAACAACGAAAAAGATACGTAAGTATATGCTAGTATGTACTATGCTAGTATAAACGCCAGTATAAACATCATCTTCTCATTGTACGTTTTAATCTGTGGTCGACATTCGAATTAGGCGATTGTTCCGCTACGTGAAGCAAGATAATTATTGTATACCTGTAAACCAATCAGAACGCCTGATTGGAGACCTTCAAGGTACGCTGCTATACTTTATACTTTTCATGGAAAGACAGAAAACTTGATCAGTTTTGAGGAAGTAGATATGCACAGTAGGCCTATATGTAAAGTTGCATCCACTTTGTGTGATACTCGCACTGCTGTAGACAGGCTTACAACAATAATGATTTCCATCTGAATGTAAGGGGGGGGTTGATCCTTGAAGATATTCGGCAGTTAATGGATAAATGCTTCTGACTGGAATCCCCACCCCGGCAAATACTAGTTGACTGTTTGGGAAGGCTACCATTTAAGGGCTGCATAGGCCTAACTCAGATAGTAAGAGCGCTGGTACGCAAAACCAGAGGTCTCGGGTTCAAGTCCCTGTCCAGTCAAAGTTTTCTTTGCCATTTAGAAAAAAAAATATTATGTACATGTAGACATTTCCCTATCTTTATAAGCAGTAGCAAAGGCACATTTGCCCCGAAACAAAATATTTCTTTTAATATTAATGACATTCTGATAATTACAATAATGATAACAATTGCTAATCATTAACATTGTTGAATATTAATGATATACATACGAATGCTATAAATGGACTAAAAGTTGGCGACAGAAAATATACAGCGCCCTCAACGATGAAAGGGAACATGATGACGTAGCTATGGTCTAATTAGAATACAATTCTTGAATAAAGACTGAAGGAGTGAGTTTCTCTTAGAATTGAGAAAGGAACTGAATCACCCATGAAGTCAAGGGCATGTCACATTGGACGACACGCTTGTGCGTTCAGTTCCTTGCAATCAACCAAACAGTCAAAGTGCTAGTCTGGCTTTCTGTAACTTGTCATAAAAGGAGTCGGCAATTCCCTTACAAAAAGAAAACTCTAAAAGTGTGACACCGGGCGATATGTCTGCGTTGGCATTTTGTAAAATGCGTGAGCAATCGAGATTTCCAATAATTTTGGTACACTTTAAAAGCATATGTCACGAGGAAAACGGACGAAGCCAATCTGAAAGTTTGTTTCTGAGCAAGACAATGGCGCGTCTCTTATGACTATGAGGATCGTGGGAAATTGTAATTGTGGGAAAATGCAGGAAACGTTGGAACCCTGATAGAGTACAGTGCCGTGGTTTACACTTTAATTGCCATGGAACTGGATACTCAGAGACATGGCGAGGGGCCGGTTAATAGCCTCTCCTTCGGAAAATAAGAAAACACGAGAAAAAAAACCTGCCCACCCATCGCTTACTAGGTCTGCAACAACTCATTAAGATATCACTGGCAGAGGTGACAAGGGATGGCCAAACCTGGGCCATCAAAGTCCTCTTCGTCTTGTTCAGGATCAAAGTCGTAATGGATACATGCACATCGATTCCTTTCATTTACGATTTCTTTCTTTGGGGAGGTGGGTAACCGTATTCTCTCGTTCTGTCTCCCCGCTGTAAGTCGTCCGACGCTCGCGTACAACACCGGGCAATTAGAGCGCTCTATGCCCCCTGCTGAGGTGGCGCGGGCCGGTGTTTTTCACACGGAGTCGATGAGCGGGCCAACCTGGCACAGCTACAGCACGACCGCGTCGCTATCTGCCCGCGACCACCCGCACCCCATTCTCCCTACTGTACTATATAGGATAGACACCGTTGTCCAACACTGTAACTAAAATGCTTTCAATAAAGCAGGGAATATGCCACTACCAGTGAATATGCCAGGACAGTCATGGACGTGTACCATGACTGAATATTCGCCCGCTCTCAACACTGCCCCACTGCCTGTTTCTCCCCTTTCCCATTGCCCTCTTCCCTCCCAGACCTCCGCTAGAATCCACCCACCTTTTGTCTCTGTATCCATTGGGTTCGTGTTATATTTTCTTCTCTTTCCTTCGTCCTCCATCCCCCTCAGTATTGCGTTCATTTTAATCATCAATCACGGCACGGATTATCGACTTTCATCCCCCAGAAACGGCAACACGTGTTATTTGCTTAGGGGAGAGAGGTTTTCAAGTCAGGGTTTTGTGCTTTATTGTTTTTATTTTTTTTTAGAAGGGGGGGTGTTTGCTGCTCGGTTGCCGAGTACTCCAGCCTAGAATCGCCCGCTAGTTAACCATTCTCCACACGTGTTAGGTACCCTGAAAATAGCTTCACCAAAACGTACGACCTATTATAGCGTCAAATCCATTAGTGACTGTGTCTGGGTGTTTAAGGGTGCTTTTTCACTGCGAGGGACTTCCAGACCAAGCCCCTCGCTCTTCTGTCATTCCACAAAAATGCCATTGATAGTAGGAACAACCATGGAACAACCATGATCATAATCTTGCGCGGCAAGACAAGGGTGGGGGCTCTCTGCTCGGGATATCATTTGCGGGCAAACAAAGCAAGTTCAGACGATTCGTATACTGCGGCCGAGAAGTCTACACTGTTTCAATGTGCACAGAAATTGGTAATTGCACAAAATTCCGCCTTCATTGATGTTTGTTATAGAAACCAAAACAAATGGAGCCACTCGTGGCGATTTATTGTGCGTCATTCTAATCTATACTCATTGCCGTTTGAAAACAATTATCAATGTTTATGCTGAATAGTCCAGAAACTAAAACAATACCGAAAATGGTTAAAACTGCTGACTGACTTAGTCATTAAAATCTGTTACATGGTCAATGGAAATATTGCACAAGAAAAGAAAATACTTTGCTGAGCGGACTGGCGATTGGCCTCTCCAGGATACAACTCGCGCTCACGGTGCCTCGGCCTATTGTGCGGCTATAGAGAAGTGTCAGTCAGGTTCACATCTTCTTAGTCGGGTTTGCTTCTCATCCGTCGCCCACAGCGAAATCCAGCAACTTTCTTTCAAATATGCAGCACTTCAATTTCCAGGGGAGACATGGAAAGCGGTTTTGCTGAAGGCAGTGTTAACGAAAACTTAGTTTCAAACGTGACTGAAGCTTAGGCCTATAGCTTAAACGAAGTCCTGTCCCTCATTGTATACCGGTAGCTGCAATGTATATTTTGCGTTATCGTTATGCACTTTACTTGATGTTCTAAACAAATGCTACAATTACGATATAATTATTGGTTTCCCCTGAAACGCAATGTGTTGTATTCATATGTTTTAAGCTTTGAGCCTGCTTTCTAGAAATGTTGCGTAGCGTCTGGTTTGACAAGCGCGTTATAGCGTTCTCATAGTTCACCGCAATCGCGCAAACCTGGGTAGGGAGTGAACAGTGGGGCATGCTGTCACCGACCCGTGTCGAACCGAGATGAGACCACCACGGCACCAGACTCGCTTGGATTGTGAAGACTGTGTGTGTGAAGTATACCGCTGGCCCCACGGCCGCGCAAATCGAGAGAACCTACACCCCGTCACCCCTCCCTCACAAGCCCTTGTTGGTAATTGGCCAGACCGATTAAAACTAGACGTCCCAGGCAATAGGTGGGCGAGGGAACGAGACTAGAGTCAGCGAGTAGATGGCTGCGATTTGCACCCGGGGGTCGGGCCTCGACACGGTACCCTAATGGGCCAGACGCGGCGGGGGAACTGTCCACTCGACACCGCTATCTGGGTTTCCCATGCCATCAGCTTACACAAAATACCCTAAGCCCGAGTCCACCACAGTAATATTTCTAATGATAGAGCAACATCGGTACAGACATCCAATATGCAATAACACGGTGAATTGTGACAACACCGAAACCTGGTGTAAGGATTTACCCCGACTACTTTCCAAACCTCATGTTCTGTCAGGGTAAATGAGATTTCTAACACTTTTTTAAGACGAAATGGGGGTAGTTTAGCAAAGATTATAATGAGGGACCGCCTGTGGGCGCTATTTTTGGCAGCCGGTCAGCAAGCATCTAGTTGACAGCATCGAGGAAGTATAGTACATGTATAATGTGTTCACATTCACTTCGGCCCTTCTGTTCTCTGCAATCCTTGCATTGGTAGCGATGAAAAGACAGGGGAAAGTAATCTGTCCAAAAAGTACAGTCCACATTCAATTTGACTTATTTTTAACCGGCTCGATTCTCCTTCGATCTTTGGAACCAGTGACATCGCTCACAATGAAGACATGCTATTATTGTTACCGCATTAATGAATGACTTGAAAATGCTCTATACAATCCACATACCCCATCGACAAATATGTGAGACTGTAATATCATCTTCTGAACAAGACCGGTGGCACTGTGCCGGGAGAGTCCGGGAAAAGATTTGTCCTTTGACTATTAATAGAAGTGGTTCCAATCGCGGGGCGCATACCTCTGCGCGGTAAAGGCGCGTCTGAGTTGATTGCTATGTATGTTGCAGCGGGGACTCAACAAGTGGCCGGTCGACACTAATTCATTTACACACGGTTCTTGGCCAAGACCCATGGCACGATCCATACTCTATCCTTCACCATAAGTGTACATTATAATCGGGTTGCCCAATAATCATGCAGAATGTCATGCAGAATGCTCAAACTCCAGTTGAGTAACGTCCTTTTAATTATCCTATACAATTTGTCAAGCTGAGCTCTTTTTTGTCCTATAATCCTTTTTTTCTGTAGCAAATTAAGCAGCTCTTTTAACAGTTGCGTGTTGGGGTTGGTTTAGGATTTACCTGTGCCTAAAATCAACTTTACAAAAACTGTAACAACAGTGCGCTTGAGGGCAGTTAATTGAAAGCGTGCGTTACAAATAAGATGCTTAAGGTATAGTACTAGTAGTGAGTGCTAGACAACGGGAAACTGGAAAGGAAAGAAAACCACCTACCAGTCATGATTTCGTGGTGATGTTCGCCGTCTTCGTCGGCAATATCCATGGGCTTGGGCGAGAGTTCGTCGCCGGAGTCGGATGAGCCGAAGAGCGGGCCGTTGGCCGACATGAGACCGAAGCCAGCGCCGCCAGCCCCGGGTGAGCATGCCCGCAGTCCCATGGCGATGGCATCCTCTGCCGCTTGCTGACGCTTGAGCGCTACCTGGGCCGCCATCACGCGCTGCCGCTCCGCAATCAGGTTGCATTTGGGGCAGCGACAGTCTCTGAAACGACAGTGGCGTTTGTGTCCCTTGAGCCAGGAGATGACGCCGTGGTTGCGACACCGGGCGCACTTGGGTTTGCGGGCCCCTTTCTCGGTCAGAGGACCACGGAGTAAGGACATTGTCTGCATGTCTATGACCGGTCGCTCCATCATCTCTGACTCCCTCTGCTGTGCGGTCCTCAACGTTGACAACGTCCCGTCTTTCTTCCTCGTCGAGAAAATAAACCTAAAGTGTCTGGCGATTGAAACAAGCGGATTAGCGAGTGAGTAGTGGCGGTGTAAAAAGACTTGTGAAGAGAGCGAGTGGCAGCACCGACCCGGTGTTAACTCGGCGGTGGTGTGTCTGTCGACTGTGCGAGTCACTCCAAGTCTCTCTCCCTCCCAGTCAAACGAGCAATTTTTGTCGAGAGAGCGCCGGGAAGATAACTTGATCGTGAACCAAAAGAAACTCCAAGTTCATCTGCGGCCACCCATAGAGTTGTGATGTTTTGTCCTGCTGGCGTTTACGGAACAATTATAGTCAATACACAGTTGTGACCGGGCCCTGCATGTGCTTGGCTATTGCACATGGCTATAGCAACGAAGGGGAGGGGAGGCGGAGATGGGGGGGGGGGGGTTGAGGTTGGCAGGAGGGAGCGACTACATCTAGGATGTGCAATGAAGCCGGCCGCTGATTGGACGAAGTGATGAGCCAATTAGAATCCGTGTCTAATACGCAGCTCGTTAGTGGGTTGTTAGTGTTACCAGTACCCCACACAGAAACCGCCACAACACGCAGTGTGACTGCGGCAATGGTGTGTGGATGGATGGAGGGGGGGGGGGGGGGGTTGGGTGGGTGAGAGGCAAGACAGCGTACACCGTTAAACCACTCACTTAGCGGTGCGAGGAACGTAATCCTGCCCGGCTGTAATCTGACAGAGCTTGTCGTCAGCTCCGGCTCGGGTCAAGCGGAAATCTTACCTTCTCCGATTTCGCTGGGGAGCGAGCAAACCGTCCGTGGTCTAAGCACAGCTCGTCCTGGCTGTCACAACGCACCAATCGCTCAGATCTCGCTTATTTCACTGAGGTTTGCGGGTTTTCCACCCCATCCCCCTCTCTCTCTTTTCACGGTTTATCAGCGGGCCGTTACTTTGTTAGCACACATGGGGTAATTTGTCAGAAAATGAACGGTGGCTAATGGAGTCCTGTTGATTGACGCGTGTTGATTGACACACGCGACGTGGGAACTCCCGCTCCTATTGGTCGACCGGCCCGCTTAGACCACGTGGTTTGCCGATAGGGTGACGTCACGAGCAACGCGCTGACGGACGAAGAAATGTAGCAACTTTTTTCTCTCTGCCTCACTGGCTCGAACGGCGGGTGTACAACTGGACAAACCATACGGTTCTGTCACGCGGTGATTGATGGGAAACGAATTATTATTACATCTTTGCCTCTCTTTCTCTAAGTGGTTTTATTTTGACAGAGTTCGTGGACGGTGTTGAAACCGCACACGACGCGACGAGCAGCAAACTGCTGCTATCCCCAAGGTGGTTTCCTTGTGGAGGGAGCTATTTTCACACGAGACCATCTGAAAATAATTGCTCGACACTCGGAAATGTTCGTCTATATCAATTAAGATGTTGTGAGTCTGTTTTTATTTCTTCGCTGGAACTTGATTCTTTCAGCACCTTGATTTCTTCTTCCTTATTGGTTTTGCAACTTAATAAACTTTATATAGGTGCATATGCAGTATTTTTAATCGTTGTTAGCACGCTGGTGTAGGAGGGGTATAGCTGGTCAGGCAGACGATGATATATCTACTTCCCGCCAATGACGACCGCGCGTCATCATTGCAGATTTACAGATTTTTCTTGTACAATCTCCCGCCCAAATGATGGTGGTGCGGTGGACGCCGTATTCGCACATAGGCCTTCTTGTACATCAGGCGGACTTCACATAATTTTTGACGTCGTGACCCAGCCCTCTGTTTTGCCATCAATCACATCGCCTTCAGCTTTAAGATATCGCCAACTTGCGGACGAGTTACAATTGGGGGGGGGGGGTGCCCCAAATGCAGCATTCCGTCGTGAAAAGAAAGAAAACACAGGTATACACAAAAGGCCGTTTCATCCGGTGCCCTGCGTAAATATTGACTGGTCTATTGTGATGGTTCAAAACCGATCACGACACAATTAACGATGAATGTACAACACGACACATCGGGACCGATACCATTCCTTTTTTCTCTCTCTCTCTCTCTGTAACTTCCACTTCTTTCTCCTTGTGTTGCTACTTAAACACATTAGGGAATTAGAAATATATGAACAGGGTGATGCCGTGACAATGGAGGCGGGTTTAGTCACAGTAATTAGTCGCTGTACAAACCTGCGGTGGCGCACGGGTGACAAGGCCGTGTAACAATGTGACGCACACAAACCAAACACGCCCCGGCCCAACTTGACCGATCGTGGTCCGGATAATGGCGGTCCGTGCCCGCCACAATGAAGGCGGCGATCAGGGCTCCCATCGCTCGCCCCTCGCCCGCTATACGCTGGGGAGGGCCCCGGGTGTCGGTGTGCGTAACCAGAGCCTTCGGCTGGGGGAGGGGAAGGGGGTGACTCCGACTGATGGCGCGAGGCCGAGCCACGAGTTGGCCCTGGTCGGTGTCGATTTGGACGCAGGGAGTCGGGTGCCTCTGTTAGTCTGCTTCTCTCTCCCTCACTTTTTCCTTCCCCATCTCCTTCTCTCTAGCTCACTCCATCTCTCTCTTTCTCCCCCTCTCTCCACATATTTCTCTCCCTCTCTCTCTCCCGCTCTCTCCCCTCTCCGTTTCTCTCACCTCTCTCCCTCTGTCTCTCTCTCCGTCCCTCTCTCCCTCTGTCTCTCTCTCCGTCCCTCTCTCCCTCTGTCTCTCTCTTCGTCCCTCTCTCCCCTATCCCTCTCTGTTTCTAGTCTCCCTCTCTCCCTCCACTTCTCACTCTCTCTCTCTCTATTTCTCTCTCCCTCTCTCTACCACTTTCTCTCCCCACCTCTGTCCCTCTCTCTCCCCTCTCTCTCTCTCTCTCTCTCTCTCTATTTCTCTCTCCCTCTCTCTACCTCTTTCTCTCCCCACCTCTGTCCCTCTCTCTCCCCCACTCTCTCCCCTCTCCGTTTCTCTCCCCTCTCTCCCTCTGTCTCTCTCTCCGTCCCTCTCTCCCACCTCTCTCTCCCCGTCTCTGTTTCTAGTCTCCCTCTCTGCCTCCACTTCTCCCCCTCTCTCTCTCTCCTCTCTCCGTCTCTCTCTCCCTCTTTCCCCTCTTTCCCCCTCTATCTCTCTCTCCCCCTCTCTACCTCTCTCTCTCCCCTCTCTCCCCTCTCTTTGTATCTCTCTCCCCTCTCTCCCCCTGTCTCTCTCCCTCTCTTTCTATATACATACATAATACACCCCCTCTTTCGACCCTTTCTCATCTCCATTTCTCTGTCTTTGTCTCTCTCTTTCTGCCCATGCCAGCCTCTCTCTATTGATATTCTTCTCTGTCTCTTTCTCGCCCGTCTCCGTCTCCCTCTCCTTTCCCGTCCGTCTATCCCGCTTCCCGTCTCGGTGAGAATGAAAGCACAAAGTAAGTGAAATATTTCGGGAGAGAAAAAAGTACAGGTGTTTCTCTAGAGAGATGCCTAGAGATGCAGGTGTTAGGCTCTCCCTGTGCAGGCCAGTATAGAGTACTGTAGCCCGATGTCGGAGTTCTCACGATCTGTCTTCCCCTAACACCGATCACCACGCATAACCACGGCAGCCTAAACAACTGAGCGTTAATTGTTCAAACCAAAGGTGCACTATCACTACTTTCTTGAATTGATTTTAAATATTGCTCTCATTCAAGGTCTAAAAAATTCAGACAGCTTTTAATAACTAGAAAACCACCCTCTGGCTTCAAACTATTTGCGTTTGTACACTAGTCCATTTAAAGCAGGATTTAATGAAATCGTGACTTACCAATAAGCGCACTTGGGAAACTAGGCCTAATCGTTATCGTCATTATTTAGTGTTAACATAATTTTTGGAACAGCTCTTTTGACGTATTGATTTACGTCAGATGATAAGGCTAGCGGTATGCAGACAGGGCGTGTTGGTTTAGTGGTGTGGGGACTGTGAACGTACGGGATGGATTGAGCTGCCGAGTAGGGCCTGGGCAAATATGAAATGGGCCATTCGTGTGAAAACTTGTAGCTTTGTTGAAGTGGGCGGTGAGATGGGGATGTACGACGACGATCACATGTCGATTAAGTATTAGGCCTATCACTGAATAGTGCACTTTCTCTGTCTGTCTCTCTATCTTTCTATCTGTCTCCCTCCCTTTTCCGTCTTCCTCATCCCCCTTCCCTCTTCCCTTTCTCCCTATCCCCCTCTCCCCCTCCCTATCCCCTCTCCCCTCTCCCCCTCTCCCATCTCCCCTCTCCCCCTCTGCCCATCTCCTCCTCTCCCTCTCTCCCTATAGGCTACCTCCTTTTCTCTGCCAATCGAGTAAACATTGTAACAATTCATAACACACATAAATCTTGTGCACTCGCCCAGTGGTATATCAAAGCAATTTCCAAGTCAAGGGAAAGCGTAGCCAGGCTACTTCCCACATACGGTTTGATGACAGTGCTTTGAGCGGGAGAGAAACGGGATGGTACAGATTGAAAAAAGTTCCATCAACTGTGGTGAAAAAACCCCTTCAATGTTTTTGAACTATCGCTCAATCCCCAGCCTATCGACACCTGCCAGTCAAAAACTGTGTTTAGTTGAAGTAGATACAATGAAAAAAACGGCGGTTTTAGTGTCGATCTAACACTTACTTAGCCTGGTATTGCGGGGAGGGGGAGATGTACACGAGTATCTTCAACCATGCTTCAACGACCTAATATGGACAGTAGACAGGAGAACCAGGCTAGGTAAACGTGTGGAGCTGACTGGTTGAGTTGCATGTTGTCACTCGAGAAAGTAAGCGGTGAGGGAGTGTAGGGGGTGGGGGGGGGGGTTCTTGTCAGGCAACGGTCACGGAAGGCTTGCCCTACGATTCCTCTTCCAGTCTCACCTCAACAACCAATATACTAATAGTAATAGGTCAAGGGAATTTAGCGCCTATTTCTGACATTTCGAACTGTTGGTAATACTGTGCGGTGAGAAACGACCACGAATTAACCCCACCGCTGCCTGAACCTTGTTTCGCGTCAGTGTTTGTTTTCCGTGTTAGAGTTAATCCGTCAGTTCAAGTACTACCTCAGGGTAAAGTTCTTTTAATACTTTGTATAATATAATGATCTCATATCGGTGGGTTGAAAACAGACCACAAACCGATCATTCGGACCACAATGGATGATATGAGAATACTCTAATATGGGTGGTTCCAGCTAAGAATCACCTTGCGTCGTCTCTAAATTCGTGACTACTCGATTCGAAAATTGTTCGTGTTGTACGGGTCCTTATGCGGACCTTTGGTCCTCGCGCTGGTTCCCTTTCCTGGTGGGAACACTGAGGGAACCAGCGGCGATCCGGGTCCGTGCGCGAAACCCATGCATCTGGTCGTCCAAAGATATAACTGGCGGTCTCACCGAACGCCTACATGGGTACGACCTGCTAGGTAGGTCTGCAAAGGCAGGCTGAAGGGTGGGGTAGAGGGTCAAGAGGGTGAGCGACGGGGGTGTTGACGAAACTGTTCGAGGAAACACTAGATAACAAGGATAATGGGAAGACCTGTGTTAATACTTAGACCGACGGACACACGTATGCTTATTGTGGAGATATAGGGTCGGCCTCAGCAGTAGGCTCGGGCCCGGCCCAGACTGGGGCTTTGGCTGCGTTTCTTACACCCATTATTCTATGTAACGAGTATCCGTGAGTAGGCTACTCTTGCTTGAGGAAGAACAAATCACCGAAATCAGTAGAAACTCCACCACTTAGATGTTCAGCTTGGTATGACAGACGCGTATAAGCCTCGAACAAGAACCCTTGCTTCTCTGGGGATTATTTCGGTTTCCTATTTTTGGTTAGACCTATACCTGAACCTTTAAATTTAATAGCGTTTACATATCTGACGTCTGATTTCTGATGGACAGTTCCCTGTTATTTTCCTTTATTTGTTAGAATGAATTTTGAGTGTGATGATTATTACAGGCAAATTAAAAACCATCGAAGGACGTGAAATGTATTTCAGAACCGTCGCGTTCCAATGTTGTTTTTAGTGTCTGGCCGTGTCGGAGACGTGTTCACAAAACTGTTCTCCTTTGCCCCTCCTGGTCCGGGAAGCATCGCATGATGGCGGTGTTCAAGGGCCAGGGTGAATGGTGGCTGGCAGGCCGCACAGATGACGTGCTGGGCACACGGCTTGCCCGGCCATGTTGGTTCAGGTGCGCTTGACGATGGCGTGTTTAGAGTGCAGGCATTCTCGCACGATTCTACATCTCTGGGACAGAGGACATAGGAAAAAGTAACACGTTACTAAGCAAACGGTAACCAGCGATGACGGCCAGAATAAGGCAAACAATCCTCCACTTGGAAACAGGGAAGAAGAGAAAATATGGAAAAATAGGCCATGCACACACTTTTGTTTTGTTTAGAGGGAGGTGGGGGGGAGATCAGGGAATGTGGGGAGGGGGATGTCGTGGTTGATTTTTCATAAAGAGCATTTCACCTTGCGGTTATAGCCGTCGGAAATCAGTGAAGGACGGTGGCCAAACAACACGTGTAATTGGCAGGGCAAACTATAAACACCCATTCCGTCCGTGTGAATGATTAACTCTGAAATCAGCCCCCGGACGAGCAGTGACCCGGTTAACGGTTCAATATTTGCAATGGTTCCACTGCCCTTATTGTTGAGGTGTGAAACAAATACGGATGGCTGAATAATAAAAATAAAAAAATCTGAAAAACCCACGCCCCCAAAAATAGCTAGAATTCTACGTCTGCAGAAACAAAAGTTATGGCTTTATATTTCTTTTTGAAGAACGACCGAGTTTGTCAAAAATCTGCAGCTGAAAAGTTACCGTTTCGAAATAACTGCCGAGTGGCTCAGAGCAAAACCAACCATTGCAAAGCACTGTGTGCATGTGTGATGGGGCATACAATAGGCCTGTGTATCCACATTATTATCAGAAAGCCAGCCAGAACCTCATCAAGACTATAATGATAAACCTGTACACTCTTCATTAAGCATCGGCAACAGTGATATAGCCTACTAGTAAGAGCTCTGCACAAAATCAATGGGAATTTCAGAAATATTAAACCATGGTCACGTGACCACCATTTGAGCCACTCCGGCCAAAATAATAACACACAAAGGGACAGCAGGGACATTGTTTTGTGCCAGTTTGGCTGGAAGATCTGATGTCGTTTTCTCGATCATCTACGAAGATCTGTTTTTCTATGTACTTTGCTCGACAAGAGGAAGAAAAGGAAAGGAGAGGAAGAAGTAGCAAAATAAATTACGACACGAATAAGACTTTTCTGCTACGCTTTAGCGGCGGAAAAACCAAAAACTCAACAGCGGTGGAAGGGTGGCTGAAATTTCTGCGATAATTATAGACATTGGTTGTTGTCATTATCATTTTGTGTATATAAATTTGAATGTCGATGGAATGTAACATAATCGCATCATTTTGTGATCAAGAGTTGTGCTGGCCCAATTGACTTGACGAAACTCAGTACATGAACACTTGTTGCCGGCGCGTAAAGGCATCACTGAAGCTAGCACCGAGCATACGACAAAAACGATAATCACTGCATAATCAATAGACTTTGGTGGGATGTTCAATTCGACTTGCATTTTGTACACTGTGAACTTTGTAAAATATTGTTTGGTCTATGTATTTCATGTAGTATTGGATTTAGGGGAACAGGTATTCTTATGAAGGACATTCATATGGTTTTCTTGGATCTCCACTGTCACTAAAATGTAAAAAAAAATCAGAGCAAGTCCCCTTTCTCTCGAAAGAAAGTGAAAGTCAAGTGCGAAATGGATCCTGATTTGAACCTCTTAATGTTTGAAACGTAACAAGTTCCCGAGCCCAGCGCGAAGATAACAAGTAGTTGTGTTTCAAAGACTGAAGGCTTCCGGTAAAGTTCCTGCCTTGGCGAAAGTTTATTTTGCGATATTAACAGTCCAGTAGTTGGCCATCAAAACGCCCATTATGGACCAGTGCACACTGGCTATCAATATTCTAACTGTCTATTTCGACGTCGGGATAGTTGAGCCCCCATTTGTTCGTGGCAATCCGCATGGACTCCGCTCACCCAAGCCGCACCTGGGAAATCCTTGCCGTGCTTCCCGAATGGCGCCCTCTATATCTCAAGGATCCACAAGCTCTATTGAGAATAACATAATTTCGCATGTGCTCGAGTCATTGGATGAGGGCGGTGTTTCGTTTTTACACAGACTGGCACTAAATACTGAGCGATAGGTCAGAAAAGTGGCATTACGGTAGTGGTAATGGTAAATGGTGTCCCAGTGTGTTTGCAATCTGGGATATGAATGAAAGCGAGCATGAATATACATCGATAAACAACACGAATGCCAGGATATAGAAAAACAAATTCCCGACTGTGTGCACAGCCCTTGGTTTGGTTCACACTGTTTAGAATGGGAAGGGAAAAAAAATAAGACGGCAGCACCCATAATAAAGGGCTTTCTAGTCCATGACTGACCTTTCACACATTTCCATTGGCCCCTATCGTTGTTTCAGCCAAGAAGGAAGGCATTTAATTCTGTGCAGTTGTGCTGACCTCTTTGAAGAACATACTTGGGAACAATGAAAAGGCATGATTGCAAACTGACCTCACACCCCCCATGAACGATACAAGCAAATTTGCATTGTTGCGGTAGTCCAATCCGTAATCCAGAGAGGCAACACGAAGGGCAAAGAGGACGCGGCTCGGCACACAGACACCAACAATAGCCCAGGAGTTGCCGACAACCCCGATGACAATACTGCTCAAACACAGCGCCATACGCCAGCAACCGAGCCTCCAATGGATACATCCAAAGTCTGAAAAAATGTTAATTGGACCTCGGCACTGGGGATGGGGGGTTTGTAGGGCAGGTTATTCAATTTGGTAGTGGTAGGTGGGATGGGATAGGGGTGGGGCGGGTTGGGGGTGGGGTGGGGTGGGATTGGGATGGTGGTTGGGTGGGGCGGGGGTAGGGGCTGTCTTCGTATGTGAAAGTTGGTAATTTATGCCTCTAGAGGGCGCTTGCACAAAACCTACCTCGGGAGATTAATGCAGATAATAATTATGATTCACTCATGAATATCACATTGCACCGGACAAGATTAAAAACTTCCTTACCTACGAAGAGCACAGACCTCTTAACCTCTTGGCAAGACCCTCCACTGTGGTCATGTATCAATTTCTTCACAACAGATAAAGTCTCGTCTATCAATACAACCTTTAACCTATAATATTATAATCATACACATAGGTAATTATATACTGCAAAGTAATGGTCATTCTTTCGTGGTTTCTTTTGGTAGATGTGCGTGCTTGAGGGCTCTGAACTGGTAAATTTAGGTGAACGGTGTTGTCGAAATCTAGGGTTTAACGAATTCTGATCGTGGAGGGCTCGGTTAGTCGGTCTGTAGGTCAGTCGGGTTGGAGTTTGAGCAAGTGGCTCCTCCCTAACCTCCACCCATCCCCTCGCCGCCCCTCGTCTCCCCTCCCCTCCCCTCCCCTCGCCGCCCCTCGCCTCCCCGCCCCTCGCCTCGCCTCGCCTCGTCTCGTCCCCCCTCCCATCACCTCCACCCCTCCCCTACCCTTCCCTCTCATCCCCTCCCCTCGCCGCCCCTCCCCTCGCCTCCCTTCCCCTCGCCTCGCCTCGCCTCGCCTCCCCTCGCCTCGCCCCCCTCGCCCCCCTCGCCTCCCCTCGCCTCCCCTCGCCTCCCCTCCCCTCGCCTCACCTCCCCTCCCCTCGCCTCCCCTCGCCTCCCCTCGCCTCCCCTCGCCTCCCCTCGCCTCCCCTCGCCTCCCCTCGCCTCCCCTCGCCCCCCTCGCCTCCCCTCGCCCCCTCGCCTCCCCTCGCCTCCCCTCCCCTCGCCTCCCCTCGCCCCCCTCGCCTCCCCTCGCCTCCCCTCGCCTCCCCTCGCCTCCCCTCGCCTCCCCTCGCCTCCCCTCGCCTCCCCGGCGGTCTTCGGTCGACATACCCGACATCAAAGGCCACCAAAGACAAGCAGTCGACTCATATGTCCCGATAGAGTGAGAGGGCCTGCCCTTAGGCCATTGTCGCTCGAGTTTGCCCCCTTAAGACATTGAGTCAACGTTTGGCGCTGCAAAAGGATGGTACTGTGTCAATGTTTTGACTGCTTGGGATTACTCAGCACTTTCCCCTCTTGGTCCAAGTTGGCTGTTCTTTAGCCCGCAGAGGGTTCGTGGGAAGGCGAGGTAAGTAAGAAGGCGGGGACAATTCTCGTATTTGCGAGATGGCGCCATTTAACAGTTTTGCGGGATTATCCGAAGTTGGATCGATCGACCCCACTGACTGCACAAAGGGCGCGCACCATTGTTATGCCGTTGCTTCAACGTTGGGGAAGGTATCCACAAATCAAACGGCGGGAATGTTAACCGCCAAATAATCTCCGCCATCACAGCTCCATCTTATGTGACGCAATAACTAATAACAACTAGGCAGACAGTTGATGATGTTGATGCTTCAATTACAAACCCATGTAGACAGCGCTCTTGGATCCTTCAGAGGAAATCTGCCGGGAAAAAAATCAAAGAAAGGTGAACATTTAAGCAGTGGTTGTTGAAATGCATGTTTACGTGTACAGTACTTCAAACTGATGAGACCTCTGGCTAGCAAGTAATGGAGTAACAAGACGTCTGATTTGATGTGTGCTTTTGTGGATAGTAGACAGGTCGGACCAGCTTAAATAACAAATCTTCAGGTTTTAAACATTCCATAATTTGGGCATCCAGAGAACATGAGGTCAAGCAGGAGTTCAAGGCCAAAATGTCAAGATAGCAGGTCATACACCATTTAGTTAGTGTATCCTCCCAGGCCAGAACTGATTATCAAATTTGATATATAGATATTGATAAATATTCTTTCCCCCTTTTCAATTGAATACTTGTTTTTAAAAAAAACCAAAATACTTGTTTTTCGAGTATTTTAAACTGAAATGTTATTGACTCATATTCAACAAATTTCTGTTCCAGACCAACTTTGGTTGGGGTATGATGAATCTTCCCTTAAGGAGAAAGGCATAGCGAGTAACGTTAATATTATTATTGCTAATAAGATAAAAGTACAAATACTTACTCACTTACTTCGTCATTTTATTGCTACGATTTTTAGCACCAAATGGCTGAACATGTGAACATTTGCATTGCACAGACGATTTGGAATACATGACTTGTGTACAATAACAAAAGTCTAAGCGTGCTAGACGGGCCTGGGACGTTGTGAGCCTGAGTCGAGTGATCATCGTCGACAAACTTAAATACAACACAGTTGTTTTGCCCACATGCAAAATGGCCGCCAAAAGTTCAAGCCTTAGCCTGAGCCTGAGCCTGAGCCTGAGCCTGAGCCTGAGCCTGAGCCTGAGCCTGAGCCTGAGCCAGAGCCTGAGCCAGAGCCTGAGCCTGAGCCTGAGCCTGAGCCTGAGCCTGAGCCTGAGCCTGAGCCTGAGCCTGAGCCTGAGCCTGAGCCAGAGCCTGAGCCTGAGCCTGAGCCTGAGCCTGAGCCTGAGCCTGAGCCTGAGCCTGAGCCTGAGCCTGAGCCTGAGCCTGAGCCTGAGCCTGAGCCTGAGCCTGAGCCTGAGCCTGAGCCTGAGCCTGATCCAGGGAGGTCTTTCAAAGAGTGCTTTCAACGAGGTGCCGTAGTCATGGAGAATGTAGACATGGAGAATGTAGACATGGAGAATGAGGCCGAGCCCGTAATTAAGGACTAAGGTTTTGCCTGTTGATGTATATGGGCAACACTGCCTTTGCCAGCTCCGAAGCATTGTGTGCCTTAGCAACGCCGACATCGAAGACACTGAAATAAATGACATTGTAATTGCCACGAATCCATTTTTATCTTATCCGATCTGTCTAGATACCTTAGAATATTGATTGAAAATTAGGAAACCATTTCACAAGGGAACAATGTCTTTCTAGAGTACTATAGAATGGCATAGAACAATTATATCTATCTATCTAACCAATGCAATAAAACGGAATAGGCATTATTTATGATCTTTATGTGGTTAGACAACGAACGCCGAACCCTGCCTATCTATAGAGGGCGCTGTAGACAGTTATCAGTCGGCGCAAACGTGAAAGCAATGAGCCCAATATTATATTATTTCTACCGACTGGTGTACTATGCGCCTTTTCCAAGCCAGGTTTTTGGGGCGCGAGTTTAGGCTGTTCGGCCCGTCATATCACAGCCGAGGGTTTTCTTTTAAGTTTTAAGTTTTGTCCTTTGATTTTAAGTTTTAAGTTTTTTAAGTTTTAAGTTTTGTCCTTTTAAGTTTTGTCCTATAATGTATTCCGCTGTGTAGTGGAATTCTGCATTGGAATTCTGCACAGAAGCCATGGCCTTGGGGCTACGCTACAAGATGGTCACGATCACATGACGGGCGACCGTTACATGGAAATCCCCTATTCGCGCCTGCTCAAATATTGCAACCAATTACCCCAAGTGTTACACTTACACACATGTGTGTATCGTTTTGGAGACATTGTTCTCCTGCACTACACAACTGAGAGAGAAACGATGTTTTGAAAATGCTCCCATTTCAATAGCGATAACTACCCCATCATTAATTTTGTGATCATCAGGTTTCCAGTGAAAACCAAATGAAGTGGTTTCTCTCCATTAGTCCCGTCTTGATTAATCCCAAACCCGATTGGCCTCCAACCTGGTAGCTATTTGAGGCAAATACAACACAGGTATCTGGCTATGAATACACACTGATGAATACACAGGTACCAACTCCTACAGCAAGCTGCAAACTGCTTGTTGTTCAGCTACTGGATAACGGAGTCATAGTCCAAGCCCCAAGCTGTGAACTGAGCCCCTTCACGAGAAGTTAAACAGGCCCCCCCCCCTGTTTAACTTGAAAAGAACACTGGCCAACAGAGGGCGCTATCATGCAGGGCTGCTAATGCTGCGTTCCAATCACGCCGTGTTATCGTGTTCACGAGTGGGCTGCATTCCTGCGCTACTCACCAACACCCGTACCCACGCGCCTAGGTCATTGGTTTACAAAGAATTCGTGCACGGTGCAGAAGACAGAAGGTTAGTTTAGTTTTATCTGACTTTAGGTACCTTTATCAATGACTAGTACTGACATGTGCGTGTAGAACAGCGCAGTAAATTCACCTTTTCGTTACTGGAGTCACTGTAGTCTTGGGCCAAGACGTCAGTGATCGATAGTGGATTGAGGGGTGCAGCACACAAAATCCATCCAAGATGGCTCCGCCGAGCTGATTATCATAAAGTGTGTACCCCACAACTTTTTTTATAAGGTGTCTTTCGAGGCTAATTAACTGATACATTGTAGAACAAGTGAAGCTTGAGACAACCTGGGGGTTCACTCTTCAATTTGGTATGTAATTTTGACCATATCTGGCTTTAAATGTGGCCCTATTTTGCTGTGGAAGTGGAGGGGTCCATCCCAAAATCCTTGCAGAAATTCGGCTTGGACGGCTACACATTTCGGGAGTGTTTTTTTCTGGGGGTAATTAGCAAAAAATCTAATCGGCTAAGAGCACTAAAATTGAAAAGAATCTGAGAGATGAAGGTCCAAACTACAATTTTAAGTATAGCTACAAGAACTGAGAGACTTTTGGGCATGGAATAATTGGCTTTGAAAGTGAGTGTTTTGTACAGTGTTCAATGGGAGCTCGATTTAGTGTTCTGCACCCTGAGAGTGCGTTCTCGAATAATTTGTAATAGCGCGCCCTCTTGCGACATACTTTGTCCAACTTTGCTGGCTCGCACTAACGTCTTGGGAATCCTGCTTTGCTGGGTTAACTTTTTCTTTGTTTTCTCCTCAGCCTTTCCTAGGGAACCAATCAGCGCGCGATCAGTGAAATAAATTATATAAATCAATATATTATGTGACCCTGGTTCAACGGTTCAACATGCGGCTGCTGCATCTAGTGCTAATGTGCATGTGCAAGGAGACAAACGATTTCTGTTAAAAAATAAGTATGCTAGTAAAAAGTTAAATGTGAAATCGTTTAAACCGAAGCAGTCAGAAGCGATAGATGCGGCTCTACTAGGCAAGGATGTGTTCATCTGTCTGCCAACCGGCTTCGGTAAAAGCCTGATTTTCCAATCACTGCCTCTCTGTAAGTTCGACGTGAAGAACAACGGACCGAATAACGTCGTCTCCGAATCGCTTGTTATTGTGCCTCTCTAATCTTTGCCCATGAATCAAGCTGAAAGACTTCAAACAGTGTGTGCTGCTGTTCTGCGGTACTACTACTACCACTGGATGCATGTTTGTCGTTAGTTTAGCGAAACAGACTAAGTACTTCATTTGTGATCTCCGATAAAGATTTAATTTTAACTATTACAAGAATTTATCTATTACAAGAATTACAGATGTGATGAGATTCAGCTGTACTAAAATCACCGACGGTGATCTTTAGGATATTGGCGATTTCGTGTTTTGATATTAACGAATAATAATTCTTATATGTGATAAATTCTTTGTAGCAAACCAGACACTATCTGGCAGGTTGTTGTTTACACAGAGCCGCAATGTTGTTCAAAGTTCACACGGTACGAACGATGATTGACTTGGATTATGGAAGTCGCGACCATGGTAACGGTTCATTTGCATAAAACGGCGATGCCAACAGCAATGCAGGATTCTTAAGACGTTAGTGCGAGACTGCACAGTTGAACAAAATATGTCGCAAGAGGGCGCGCTATTACACATTATTCGAGAACGCACTCTCAATGCACTATCAATCACTGACGTCTTGGACTAAGACTAAAGTTACTGCAGAAGCCGTCACCGATGCATCGATGTTTTTGCTCTTTGACCCCTGACCCAAGTTAACCCCATATTTTTTGTTGTCAAGTCTTGAACTGGAGGGAAGATTTCTGCCTCAAGTTCACGACTGGTGACCACGAGTTACCATACGATTGGAACGCCTCTTCACGACTCGTGAGGAACTCTTGAGCACGGTAATCACGACCCGATTGGAACGCGGCATAACGACCAAACGCAAAATGTTTCCGATCTTGGTCTTCCAAAAGCTTGTCTCGGCGGTGAGACTGAGAAATGGATTGTCATTTTAGAACTCGACTTAAGGAAGAATTAATTGTTTTCGATTGCCATTTTATTTTCTACCGGTGATATGCAAGGTTGTGCGTGTGATAGCGGCATGGAATGTCACGGCGGTTAAAACAACTCCAATAATTAAAATAATTTCTGAATTTTACATTGTTATCGTTAATAATATATACTAAGCACATATCAACCCAACCCTGGCTGTCAATGCAAGATGTCGTAATTGCACGAGTTTGTCATTGCAAAGGATATCTTTGAAAGATGTCACTGCGGTCTTGGTATGAGTAGCCACTCGGGCCATCCATGTTTCCAACAACTCCAAGTGATTCGTTGGAAAAGAAAAAGAAAAACTAAATCCAAATGTGAATTTTTTGTCGGGCCGAAAAAATTCCGTTACAAGAGACATAGTTTGGATTTTAGACTGACCGCAATGATGAACGCCACACCGTACGCAAACGTACGGAAGCGAGTTACTATCTGGCCGCGGCGAGGTCCTGAGTACCATCTGCATGTATCCGCTATTGCGATTGACATAGGGCAATTCCACGCAAAGATGGACATGACCAGTGAATTTGAAGAATTGTCTTGCATGAATGAATTTGGTATCAAATTATAGCTAAATGTCTAAATTTTCCACAAACAGAAAGTATTTAGCAAAATCAAATGTGTTCTAACACTTCTCATGCATAATTAATTAGCATGAGTGGATTTTCTGCTATTTTCCACAATTTAAAGAACATATTTTAAGCCGTCTTTATGTCGGTCTGCAATGCTGCAAACCGACAATAAGTATACTTACTAATGGCATCATCGTGAAATGACATCTCTGTGTAATGACATCATCATGCAATGACATCATCATGCAATGACATCCTCGAGTAATGACATCTTCGTATAATGGCATCATCGTGCAATGACATCTCTGTGTAATGACATCATCATGCAATGACATCCTCGAATAATGACATCTTCGTATAATGGCATCATCGTGCAATGACATCTCTGTGTAATGACATCATCATGCAATGACATCCTCGAGTAATGACATCTTCGTATAATGGCATCATCGTGCAATGACATCTCTGTGTAATGACATCATCGTGCAATGACACTCTCGTGTGATGACATTCTCGTGCAATGACATCTTCGTCTAATGGCATCATCGTGAAATGACATCTTCGGATAATGACATCTTCGTGTAATGACATCTTCGTGTAAAACCGTTCTCTAAATCGCGAAGATCTTATTCTTTTTTATTCATAGCCCACGTAGATAAACTCCACCACGAAGTGGTTTTACCCGTATTTCTGTGCTGATTTAAGGAGCCAATGATGCACCGTCAAATGTCCCCGCGAATTTGCGTCACAAGCCCTAGCATATCTCCCCGGTTAACGATAGGTTGCTAAGGATGCTATCTAGGAAAGCGCTTTTCGTTGCCGTGTCGTAATGTAACCCCACCGGCCATGGTTATTGTTAAACTATATTTCGTATTTTGGTTGTATCTATTTCGGGCGTTCTCCGACCGATTAGCTTTTTGTTTGTGTAAACTGGGTGTTTCTGAGCGCAGTTTATTACGATGTGAATAGGTATGAGAGGGAGATAACGTTTTTGATGATCTTGTTGTGAACATCGAGAGTGTGAGAGCTGTGACTGTTTACTCGTGACTGGTACCAACTTCCCTGAGATCCCTGAAGCAGGTGACGATCGGTCGGACAATATCGGTCCCCGTTGACAAGTTGACAAAAGTCAGTGTCAAGTACAATCCTCTGAAAAACAGGTCCCCGAATTGCAACGCTCAGCCTGCAAGACACTTTTGCAAAACTGTTGAAGAAAAACCGTAAGTTTAACTTTGTTTAAGAATTTCTACTCCTTGTCGGAGATATACCGGCAGATGTTTGGAAACCTTTCAGTAAATTAAGTGTTGTACTGTCCAAGATCGTACAGAATCTGGATCACCTGTAATTGTTGGCCTGTAAGGAAAGGACTGATGGAAATTTGGGTTGTTTTGAAAGCGAGAAAAGATGTTGAAGGGTTGGACCAGTAAGAGAGGAACTGATCTGAGATTAATTATGTGCTCAAATGACGGAGAAACATTATCTTTTGATTTAGTGTTTAGACCAAACAAACATTAAGTGTAGGTATAATTGATATTTTGTCAGCCTCAAAACTTGCAGGCATTTTGGTTACATTATACATGTACAGATGGCCGTAGCTCGGGTTGAGATCTCACTAACAACCCCACCTATGTGACTACCGAGTGCAGCGCCATCGTGGTAGCGAACCCCGAATTCCCCAATCTGGAGAGGAAACTAGCCCTGACAAGACGCACCACGCCAACATATATATGATAGACACTTCCTGACGATTTTTGGAGCGTCAACCACAGTATGATCTGAATGGACTCTTTCGGCCTCAGTCCACGTCACTTCACGGACGTTTAAAGCTCGGTTGGTCAGGACGGAACAGTCCACTGAAGAGATGTACATGTATCTATTTATATTTGGCTTAGGGTGATATACAAACATGTTGCAAACTGCTTACTGACTAAAATTACCAAAATGTAAATCTTAAAATTTAGTGGGCCTGACATTTCGATCCTAGCAGGACCTTTCTCAAAGGCAGAGTGACAAGGACAAAACAGATACATGTACACGAAGGAAGTGGGGGGGGGGGAGAGTGAATAGGACACGGATGAGAAACAAAGGACAAAGAGTGAAGCTGGTAGGGAGAGATCAAAGGGAATGGCAAGGAGTAGGGTAGGGATTAGTGAGAAGAGGGGGAAAGATCAAAGAGGGAAGTGTGAAGGACTGAACACAAAAGAAGGATTATCAGAAAGCTGCATGGTGTTAGTCATTACCCTCCTGGATGTTGAGACCATGTGGTTGAATAGTCCGAAGACGCTTCATCCACATTTTCTCACGGCTAAGACGGACAGCATTACTACGGTGACCAAGTGATTCTATGCCCAGTACACTCATATCTGATATCGAATGATCAGGGAGATTGAAGTGATACCCAACAGGGGTGTCCATTTTACCGGTTTTGATAGTAGACCTATGGCCATAGATCCGTTTTTTGAGGGTGTTTTTGGTCTCGCCAACATACTGAATATTACAAACTCTACAAGAGATAAGGTATATGATGTTGGAGGTAGTGCACGTGATACAGCTATAGGTCGTGTGGGTAGTTCCAGAAGAATGTCCATTGAAAGAGTCTATTTCCTTGACATGTGTCTTGCAAACAATGCATTTCGAGATACACTAAAATATATTTGGCTTGTTGGAAGGATCCGGCATCGACAAATTTTCTACATTAATCATAACCGCTCAGAGTTCGCCAAGGCGAACAGTCAAACTTGTTTCATTGTAAAATGGCAAAAACTGTAAATTGTAAAACTGTAAAAACCAAAAAATTAATTTCACTTTGTAATTTATTTTAGCAATTAAGAACCCGGAGGCATCACCTTATTGTGATTGTATAGATCGAATTGATAGATACGCGGAAAGTGATGACACTCGTGCAGTGACATCTTCGTGCAATGATATCCTCGTGCAATGACATCCTCATGCAATGACATCCTCATGCAATGACATCCTCATGCAATGACATCCTCATGTAATGACATCCTCGTGCAATATCAACTTTTGGCAATGACAACGCCGTGCATTGATAGCCCCGTGTAGTGGCAACCAAGTGCAATGACATCCTCGTACGATGATAACCTCCTCTACTGTTGTCTGTGGTCCTCCTTTGCCTTTGGGGGAAATGTTGAGGTAGATTGAAGTTGGTGCTCGTGATTGGTGATCCCCACTGAAAAGGCTTGGCAGCCAAACCAGTAGCCCCGGCTACCCCACGCTGGCAGTGCCAATGTGTGCGGTCAATCCCCCATGCACCCCTACCTTGCCATTTCGCTATTCTACAGCAGTCCAATCAAATAGCGATACCTATACTAGACCCGTCAGACATGTAACACGTGTAAGCAGAAGCAGTGTTAGTCACATTCTGTATAATCTTATGTTCTCTATAAATGCATGCAATGCACTTGAATAAATACATGTACTTGCATACTTCATTGGGACGTGACTAGTGTGCATGACTGCGGAACATTCTCCGCATGTGCCCCCAAATTATTATAATTTCTTTTACTAATAATTTATTTTATAATAGCCCTGTTTTGTCCTCCTTACAAATTTAATTTAAGAACAGATCTATAAAATGGACAAAGGAAGCCACTCAACTAATGAATAGTAAAAAAAACAGTAACAGGGGTCGAGTCCGAGTCACGAGTAACAAGGATCGAGTCACGAGTAACAAGGGTCGAGTCACGAGTAACAAGGATCGAGTCACGAGTAACAAGGGTCGAGTCACGAGTAACAAGGATCGAGTCACGAGTAACAAGGGTCGAGTCACGAGTAACAAGGGTCGAGTCACGAGTGACAAGGGTCGAGTCACGAGTAACAAGGATCGAGTCACGAGTGACAAGGGTCGAGTCACGAGTAACAAGGGTCAAGTCACGAGTAACAAGGGTCGAGTCACGAGTAACAAGGGTCGAGTCACGAGTAACAAGGGTCGAGTCACGAGTGACAAGGGTCGAGTCACGAGTAACAGGGGTCAAGTCACGAGTAACAAGGATCGAGTCACGAGTAACAGGGGTCAAGTCACGAGTAACAAGGGTCGAGTCACGAGTAACAAGGGTCGAGTCACGAGTAACAAGGGTCGAGTCACGAGTGACAAGGGTCGAGTCACGAGTAACAAGGGTCGAGTCACGAGTGACAAGGGTCGAGTCACGAGTAACAAGGGTCGAGTCACGAGTAACAAGGGTCGAGTCACGAGTGACAAGGGTCGAGTCACGAGTAACAAGGGTCGAGTCACGAGTAACAGGGGTCAAGTCACGAGTAACAAGGGTCGAGTCACGAGTAACAAGGGTCAAGTCACGAGTAACAAGGGTCGAGTCACGAGTAACAAAGATCGAGTCACGAGTAACAAAGATCGAGTCACGAGTAACAGGGGTCAAGTCACGAGTGACAGGGGTCGAGTCACGAGTAACAGTGGTCGAGTTCGAGTCATGAGTATTTGATATCAGAAACACATTTCTCAATCTTTCACAGTTTAACTATAGCATCACATTTACAAGTAACAGACCTACTACGTACATCATATCAAATTCAAGAAATGTGTATAGTTTTCCAAAGCATCTAATAATTATTCACACTTAAAATAATGGGGAATGTTTAACCAACATCTTGACCACCTTTGGTCTAAATATCAACTGGCAGTCACATTATTCGTCAATAAAAAACAACGTTAGGACGTATTGCTCAAAATCAATTACGGAAAAACATTTACTTAACCCCCCCTTCCTCGGCAAACATAATTGTTCATTATTATAATAAAATGTATAACCTACGTTCCTGGAACTGTATGATGTGAATAATTGGAACACATCGGACAAGAAATTCAAAGTAAGAAAATGACCATGCGGCCTATCTATTTTTGGAAGTAAGAAATTAACTCTCCGTGTTTGTAGTGGATTATACCTGCTGGTTTGAAATAAACATCTCAATCTATCCGGAAACTGGGTCTACATGAAGGCACCGTGTCTATCTTACTCTCTCGTATTCTCAGCGCAGGTGTTGCATATATAGCGCATGAAATTGTACCCACTGGCCATCTGCAAGGGTTGTTGTTGGGTTTTTTCTTACCCCTTCTATTTTGGTGGCCTCATTGAAATGTGTCGATTTTCGTCTGGTTGCGAGACAAAAGCCAGTGTCTCGCCCGCCCTGCCTAGCACTGGGCCTAGGCTGGGCTCGACTCCAGGGGGACTTGCGGGAGGGAGTCGTCACCGTACCACAGGGAGCCCCGAACGCCCCGGCTGCTTCGCCCGGTGGCCCGCTAATTCAACACCACGCCACGGTGCTGGTGTCACGTCCCCGCTTTTTGACTCGCTCCTTGTCAGTCTCTCCTCACTTTTTGCGGGCTACTTCTGTTTGCGTGTCTGTCCGTTTGTTTCTCTAGTTGTCCGTGAATCAATTAGTGTCAACTATCTTGACTTACACTCTTCGCTGTATATCTGATGGATAAATGACGTGGTAACAGGCTATTAATGTAGGTTTAGGATGTGAGCGGTTCTGCAGTTGACCCTTCGCTGAAAAGCACCAGAAGAAGAGAGAGAGATGGAGGTGATTATAAATGGAGAGCAAAAAATGAGAGAGAATGAAAGAGAGAGGGGAGGGAGAGGGAGAGAGGGAGGGAGGGGTGGAGGGAAGGAGGGAGGGAGGGACGGAGAGACGGAGGGACGGAGGGACGGACGGACTGAGGGAGGGACGAACGGACGGAGGGACGGAGGGGAGGGAGGGAGGGAGGGAGGGACGGCGGGGAGGGAGGGAGGGACGGAGGGGAGGGAGAGAGGGAGGGACGGATGGAGGGACGGAGGGAGGAACGAACGGAGGTAGGGACGGAGGGGAGGGAGGGACGGAGGGACGGTGGGGAGGGGGAGGGACGGAGGGAGGGACGGAGGGGAGGGAGGGACGGAGGGGAGGGGGGAGAGACGGAGGGAGGGACGGAGGGACGGAGGGGACGGAGGGAGGGACGGAGGGGAAGGAGGGACGGAGGGGAGGGAGAGAGGGAGGGGCGGAGGGAGGGACGGAGGGGAGGGAGAGAGGGACGGAGGGAGGGACGGAGGGGAGGGAAGGACGGAGGGACGAAGGGGAGGGGGAGGGACGGAGGGAGGGACGGAGGGAGGGACGGAGGGAGGGACGGAGGGAGGGACGGAGGGAGGGACGGAGGGGAGGGAGGGAGGGAAGGAGGGACGGAGGGGAGGTAGAGAGGGAAGGACGGAGGGAGGGACGGAGGGAGGGACGGAGGGTAGGTGGGGAAGGAGGGGAGGGAGGGACGAAGGGGACGGAGGGGAGGGAGGGACGGAGGGGACGGAGGGACGGACGGAGGGGAGGAAGGTAGGGAGGGACGGAGGGGAGGGAGGGAGGGAGGGAGGGACGGAGGGGAGGCATGGACGAAGGGGAGTGAGGGAGGGACGGAGGGGAGGTAGAGAGGGAGGGACGGAGGGAGGGACGGAGGGGAGGGAGGGACGGAGGGGAGGGAGGGACGGAGGGGAGGGAGGGACGGAGGGGAGGGACGGACGGAAGGGAGGGACGAACGGAGGGGAGGGAGGTAGGGAGGGACGGAGGGGACGGAGGGAGGGAGGGAGGGGAGGGAGGGAGGGACGGAGGGGAGGCATGGACGGAGGGGAGTGAGGGAGGGACGGAGGGGAGGGAGAGAGGGAGGGACGGATGGAGGGACGGAGGGGAGGGAGGGACGGAGGGACGGAGGGGAGGGACGGAGGGACGGGAGGGAGGGACGGAGGTGAGGGAGAGAGGGAGGGACGGATGGAGGGACAAAGGGGAGGGAGGGACGGAGGGACGGAGGGGAGGGAGGGACGGAGGGGATGGAGGGACGGAGGGGACGGAGAGAGGGACGGAGGGGAGGGAGGGAGGGACGGAGGGGAGCGAGGGAGGGAGGGGAGGGAGGGAGGGACGGAGGGGAGGGAGGGAGGGACGGAGGGGAGCGAGGGAGGGAGGGGAGGGAGGGAGGGACGGAGGGGAGGGAGGGAGGGACGGAGGGGAGGGAGAGAGGGAGGGAGGGACGGAGGGGAGGGAGAGAGAAAGAAAGGGGAGAGAGATGGAGAGATGGAGAGAGAGAGATGGAGAGACGGAGGGGCAGAGAGAGATAGGTAGAGAGAGAGAGAGAGAGAGAGAGAGAGAGAGAGAGAGAGAGAGAGAGAGAGAGAGAGAGAGAGAGAGAGAGAGAGAGAGGGAGAGAGAGAGAGAGAGCCTAGAGAGGACAATACTGACAAAGGCAGGAGCGTTTAGTTCCAACGTCCCCGAGGTGGGAGAATTCGTATGGGTCGGGGCCTGTCAATCAACCCACCTGCCCAGTCCCGCGGGCCACGCAGTGGAAGAGAACGCAAGGCTGTGAGGAGGGGGAAGAGAAAGGGGCCAATGAGTTTCTTTTGGCAGTGCTATACCTCGAGCAAAGAGAAACGGAATAGGAGGAGTGGGGCATACCCCATGAGACCTCCTTCGCTCTGGTTCTGAATGGGTGGGGACCCCCTCCCCTATATGATGGATCCCGAACGGAGGAAAAACAGTAGCAGATGACTGTGCACACTGGGCTCCCACAATAGTGTCAGCCTTCTCCCCTTGTTTGGCAATGTAAACCGTGGCGGGCGAACACACACCCCTTCCTCCGTCTTTCCTTCTTTTTTACTTCTGCTCTTCGCGCGAAGGGAAACTCTGGTGGCGTGCTTTGTCCACATCGAGTTTCGTTACAAAGTCCCATATTTATTCGCCCCGGGCCCCCGCGTATGATTCCTCACCAACTAACCAACAACCTCCCCTCCTTCCTCGTCATTGAAGGCAGCAACAGGCAATTGAAATTCGTAGGGGCAGGGAAGGGGTTGGTTGAGGTTTCGCCAGGTCTTACTCTGCCGGGTACAACTTTGAAGAGATAAGAGATATAAAGCGGACTCTTTTTAGGGACATTCAGGTTGAGGGTTGCAACGTGACTAGTATTCATACGGGTGGGCAAACACACTAACCACGAGTGAACCCCAGTCATTGTTGGTGTAGCGTGGCCGCCCTCCAACGTAAACGGGCGACTTGCTGACAATGTTCTGAAAGGCTCGTCGATTTGTGACAAAATTCTAGTGCCCCGGGGAGAAGCCCGATTTAGTGAAAGTCACATGTGTCCGCAAGGTCTCCTTTTCCCTGAAACGAGAAAAAGGAGCAGCATCCTCTCTCGATAGGAGGGTTAAACGGATGAGATGGTGTGTCCACAAAATGTCAGTTAATGGCCCGGGTTGAAAAGATGTGGGGGAGTGGATGGGAGTGGGGGGAGACAGGGGAGGGAAAAACATGCCCCATAATAAGTCAACGCTCCAATGCGGGCTTGGCTGCTATCTCATGTCCGCTATCTACAACCTTTCCCCTTTCTTCTCTCTCAGCGTCCAGTGTGTCCTAGCGTATGTTGATCGATTGGTTGGCCGTGTCAAGGGGCTTGGCAGGTTGTTTTCAGAGCTGTCGACATTTTTTTGCCTGTCGATCATCGTTGCCAAGGAGACGCTAGGATTGATTTTTTAATATCATGCCACACATTCTGTCTGCCTAACCTTCCATATAATATCAACACATATAAAAACATTATGCAAGTCGCCAATATTCTATTATTCTTGGGGGATCAATGGCCAGAAGGAATTGGTAGCATTTCACGCCGAGTAGCACTCCCTCCATCCCAGAGGTCATGGTAGGTCAGTGCACCCTATGCTGGAAGGTCACAACCAGGCCCCCATTAAGTACCGAATCAGCCGCGAGCCAACTCACCCGACACACCTTCAATACTCACCCATTCCCCTTCCAAATATCCTCCCAAGACATACTGCAATACAGAGTACAGAATAACATAACAACTCCATTTGAAGGTTTGGCTAAAATTTCACGTGATGTTTCTCGCTATGGGCTATCTGCCGTGTCACGAATTTTTCATAATAATAAGGTATGTCTGTCGCAATGCGAGGTTGACAAAAACAGCTGTGAAAATGGCCGCGGACTGGCCGTGCACGTAGAATAGCCGCAAGCGGTCCACACGCTGGCTCACACGGCAGGCGCCCCACACTCCGTCCCGCGCTCCGTCCCTGCAGATGCCGGTAAACTCCGTGGCCGCTTTGGAGAAGTTTGTTTAATATGTGATAGCAACAAATAAAAAGAAATGGTCGTTTTTGTTAAGCATCATACTATCACTTCAAGCGCATACTATATTGTTAATTACAATACCGAAGACCTTGTTTTCCTTTGAATTGAATAAAAATGAATCCTTGAAAGTTTGTAACAGTCGAGGCCATGTACTTTTTGTGATCCCCTATCTGCCGTTGCTTGTTTGAAAAATAAGCTCAGGCCCACATGAAGTTGTTAACTAGAAACGCAATGGCGATGTAAGATATTTAAGGCAGTTGATAATTGAAACTGTTGACTGCCAACTTCCATTCACAGCGGCAAGGATTGTGGGCTTGTATTTTGGAGAGATCCATTCACACGGTTTAAAACACGGTTTATTCACACGGTTTGGTATGATCAGAATTGTTGGGAGTATGTTGGGAACAAATAATGGGGCTTTAATGGCCCAATGATGTGACCAGTTGATAATCAGGTCTGACAGACGTCTTCTTTTAAATTATTATTTTTTTTTATAAATGTTGGTTGAATATTAGCCACCTTTTTTACAGTTCAGGGGCTATGTTGATCGAGTTTTCATCCGTTACAAATGATGGGAAAATATAAACAGACCTTATTAGCTAATTGTGGAAAATATTGCCCCAGCTTTCGAGTCTGAGTGTCCAAACTCTAGGTTCATTGGCTGGGAGAATAAGCACCTTCACCGCGGACAAGACTACATGTTTCGCTACGATGCAACTTCAAAATAAAATAAATCGAAATAACATGGGACTATATACAGCAGCTGCAGACGATGGAGAAATTTGAATTAGAAGTACTAGAATGAGATAAAAGCCATTATTGTTCTCTCTGCTCAGTAAACAGACATTTGCATTTCAGCTTGTATTTGTTAGTCATTATCCTCTGCTCCGTTCAAACAAAATTTGTTTTGCACAGGGTCTCCAGACAATATTAGTCTCTTTTTACATTATAATAAATGATATAACAATAATGATAATTAATAAACATTTCTGCACAGGTAAGTTGAAAAGTCCATGGGCTTCCCCAGCAAGCATTGTTTTTGTAGATAGTGAATCGAGTTACCAACAAACAAATCTTCTTCTTTTTTCACAGGGGCCATGAAATTTGAAATCTGATCTATGAAATGTATCTTCAGTGACCAAAGGCTGTGATTGAGCATTAAAGATCTTCTGAATTGTTGACAATACTCATCATCTAGGCCTAAATAGGGGACGGTTGGAAGGTCACAACCAATGTGATTATTCAGTTGAGATTTGGCTATTTGTTTAGCTTTTTTAAGAAAACTAATTCTTAGAATTCCCATATAAATGCATGGTAAGGTAACTTTCCTGGAATGTAAGTTATGCTGTTTATTTGATTTTTTCGTTCTGAGGGGGAAATTAATGTTACTTTTTGGAGATTGTTCACACACCTCGGAGAGTTCCTGCCTTAAAGAGTGGTCTTTCAATGGGTTTGCTCTACTTCACGTTATAAGCAGAGTGCTCCGTGCTTGACTCGATTACCTGCTAAAAAAGCCAATGGTCCTGCTAGGAACGAAGGTCCTCTAAGGGTTTGGGGTTTGCAGAAACAGGAAAATAGCCAAACCTTTTATCGGCTTTTAATTTTGGATTCCTCAATGATAACAACATTGGGATAGCACTTGAAGACAAACCAGTAGGAAAGGTACATTTCGTAGTAGCAAGGCGGGTATAGTTGAAGGTACGAAAGCTTATGCGTTTTTATCCTGGGGTTTGGCTTCATCATTGGGTAGACGTTTATCGTCAGTCAGACTAACGCGGCTAATATGTGCACATCCTTCCCTCGAGTTATCTTGAGTGCATCTTGAGAGAGGATTGCAAGTTCGCTTCTCAAAGCCCCTACACAACATTGGTAAGATCGAAAACGGAAATGTCCACAGATTTACATGAGACTTGTACAGTTTGAAGATGTTTATAGTTGAAACCTCGCACCGAAATATTTCTGTCTAAAATGCTGTATTTTTGGAGAACAGAGTAAAGAAATAGTTTACGTCTCACCCCTAGATATAAACCATTTTTCGGAACAATACGTTGAATGCTGCATTTTTGCGAAACAAATGAAGCGGTTTTTCACTATTTTCTCGAGACTCGGTTGGCGGATTGAGCTGAAATGTTCACAGGTGTGCTATTTCATGCATATGTTGGATCAGACAACGTATGAATGCTATTCTTAGACCTCGACCAATGTCGTGTTATCCCTTGAACCCACCCTCCGTGCAAGACGGCTGATTTGGGAAGCATCCATACCCGGCACCCAGTCACTGAAGCGTCTTGTACCGAGAAGTCAACGAACGGAGAGTGGGTGAGACAGAGTACATTGAGGGGGTCGTCTACCAGCTGAACACCGCTCTAATGAA